>CAWUFW010000077.1:790000-792500 GCA_963921515.1 Calotriton arnoldi | reverse complement strand
CCTGCATACATGAATGAGTGAGCTATGTACAGATCTGGAGCTGCCCTGAGATACAATAAACTATTGACTTTGTTTAGACCAATTGTTGTACATAGTTTTGGTATACTGAGGCCCCCAAATGATCTTTTCGAATATAGGAGACCATCACATGTGTATGCACGAAGGTGTAGAAAATGTTTGACATACTTTTTTATTGTTTGATCCAGAACATTTAGAGTTTTAGCTTCTGTTCCTGTCATTTCCAATTTAAATGACAGTTTAGGGATCAAGTACTGACACAAAATTTCTATTTTCTGCGTGGGCTTAAGTGGTAGATTATCAAGTTTTTGAGCCCAATTAACAAGAACCTCATTAATTTTGTTGTTGCTTATATGGCCAGTGTGTGGATCAAAGTTCAATCCGAGGTATCTCTCACTTTCTCCTGGATGAATGTTTTCAATATTTTGTTTTTCAAACTGCCATGGTTTACAGTTGTTAATCAGGATTTTATCTTTATGGTGACTGATATAAAATCCATGTGTCTTTTTCACATTAAGTTTTAATCCTGTTGTTTTACTGAATTTTTCAATGATTTTCAGATTTGTACTCATTCCTTCCCAGGTGCTGCTGAGTACTGCGATGTCATCGGCAAAGGCGAGAGCGGTGATTTGCTCAATAAGACCATCAGATCCAAATGTGAAGCCCTTGCCGTCTTTCTGAAGATCACAGGTCAGAGGATCCATGGCAATGTTAAATAGCAGTGGGGATAAAGAGTCACCTTGTTTAACCCCAGATTTCATTGTTATTTCAGGAGTTGCTTCGTTGTTCTTTCCCTTGAAAGATGTTGTTGAGTCAGTGTATAAGTCTTTTATTACGTCTCTGATGTATGATGGAACTCTGTGCCTTGCGAGACTCTGTAGAATGTGACCATGGCTGACAGAGTCAGAGGCTTTTGAGATATCTATGAACACAACTGCTAATGAGTGACTGTTTTTTCGTGCCCTTTTATGATATTTTGTAGAAGAGTCAGATTCTCGAGACAACCTCTCACCTTCATGAAGCCTTTTTGTCTCCTATTCAATTCAACAAAAAATGAGTCTTTTAGTTAGTATTTTTGTGAATAACTTCATGAATACAGTACCGATGGTAATTGGACGCCAATTACTGATTTTTTTAAGTTCACTAATCGGTACATTCTTAGGTATCAATATTGATCGGTTCTTTTTGATACTTTCTGGTACTCTTCTCATCGATAACCAAGACGACAAACTTCTGGGCAGCAGTCTTGGTTGCTTGCTATGTACTTTATTCAAGTCATTCAGACCAATCTTATCAGGCCCCACTGCTTTCTTTAAATCCGAGTCATCGAAGGCATTAGTTATTTCGAGCAGTGTAATTTCTTTACATAATTTTCTAATTTTCCATTCATCCGGTATCTGATCAATCGGTATGAATTTAGGGTTTTTCTTATTTTCTTTTTCAATTATGCCTTTGTAGTATTGGAAAATTTCATCAGCACTGATTTGGCAAATGGCATCTTCTGCCCCATCAGTGATAATCCTGGCAATTTTTTTTTTTGTCGTTTTTAAACATTGCCTGGTATTCTTTACAGCTGCCCTTTGCTTTTGCATAATTTTTCTTGTGTGTCCGATTAAGTCTTCCGTTTTTCTTGTCTTTCTTTGTTATCTTGTTTTCTACTGAGGCATTCTGGTGCTCATCTTGAGCAGAGTTCATTGGCTCATTATTGAGTTCGCTTGCTGGTTCTCTACAATTTGCTGGTACAGGACTTATATTAGTGGTGTTTTCTGAGATATAAGTCACTATCTCATCCATCAGATCCATAGCAACATCATGTTGCTCTATGTTTTGGGTGTACTTCTCGACTTCTGTGATTCTATCTTCTAGCTCAACAAAGTTCTTGATTTTTTGCGCACGTTTGCGATTGATAAAGTCTCTGCGCTTTTCTGTTGTTACTTCCACTGTAACCTCTGGTTCATCGCAAGAGTCATTCTCGGAAACACTTGATGCTTGCAGTGCATCTTTTGCCGATTTTTTACTCTTATCTCTTCTTTTTTCTGCAATTTGTTTGCTGGTTTTATTGTCAAAATGTGGAACCATCAGCGCATTAATATTTCTCTTGTTCTCATACACTTTTTCCAATTCTGCTAATAGCAGTATTTCTTCCTGTGACCATAATTTTGATGGTTTGCTGCTTGCTAGAGCTGCTAGTCTAGCCTCATTTTGCGCTCTTGGATGCGCATGCCGAGCATGTTGTGAAACTCCAATCTTTGTTCCGAATCTGAGGTCACAGAAGCTGCACAGGAATGGTAGCACTCCTTTTTGAGGTCTTCCTTTACATTTGGCATAATGACATGCAATATTGTGGTATTCGGCTTCTTTGTCACATTTTGAACACTAAGTTTTGAGATAGAAGCCTTTATGCTTGTTGGAGACATGTTTTCTCAATTCTTTAAAAGTTCCCAATATGTCTCCACACAAGTCACATTTATACTTTTCGTTT
>CAWUFW010000077.1:600000-785000 GCA_963921515.1 Calotriton arnoldi | reverse complement strand
TGAAACGTCCTCCCCGCCTTGGATCTTAACTTGGACGACGTACAGCCGGGTACTTAAGGGCAGACGTGAGCGTTTAATTTGTGCTAATAGACTGCAGGTGTCTGCGATCGCCTGCCATGGTGGTTACGTTGGTGGGAGGCATAGATTTTAGTCAGAAAAAGACATGTATGGGTCGTGTAAATAACGATGTGGATTGAGTCAACATTCAGGTACAATCTGTTGCCTAAAACGCAAGCCTATTATGGTATACACAAAATTTACACCCAATAGTAGGCTGTATATTGTTAGAAAACGCAGATAGTTTTTTACTTGTTTGCAAATATACAAACTGTCAAAAAATAGAATGTTGACCATGACGTCAAATGATGTAGTGCGCTATGTATGGAGAGAGGGATATTCCAATGGGTGCAGTGCAGATCTGATTCTGTGGCATTAAGGGGATTTACTTTGTACACTGTTAGGTCCCATGGATTTTGTTTAGTGGTTAGGCTCTGTAATTCGGCTATCTGGTTAGGTAATGGGGTAGTGCTTGTGCTTTAGTCTTTTCATTGCGACAAGATAGTGAAGTCTCATTTACATTATCAGTGAGGTAGAATATTCAGAATACTGAGACATATTTCTGTAGATCTAATGGCTAAAGGCTAACCAAGGGGTATTATCATTAAGGCCTTTATGTGACTTTTGAGATGGTAGACCCAACGTTGCTCTTTCTGTACCAGAATGTTGTCTGCATTCTTGTCAGTATAGTCTAATGTTTCAAGAATGACCCACTCATGCTCGCTAGCAGTGTGTTGTTCTGTCAGGTAATGATTGCTCTTGCATGTTGTTATTTTCTTACCCATGATGTTGCTTCTGTGTTCTCCTAGCCAGGTTTTTATCTTCCTGCATGTCATCCCTATATACCTGAGGTTGCAAGGGCATGTAATCATATTAATTATGTGTGTCGTATTGCAATTAGTTTGTCTCCTTAAGGTCCATTTCAGATTGGTGTCTAAGTCCAGGACTGTGGTGGCTTATGTTAAGTGGTACACTGCGCATGAGCTGCAGGGGCAATGTCCTACGACTGGTTGTAGGCCCCAGATAGATGGTACTGTGTTTGTTTTTTCTGGGATTCTTGGTGGCTGAGTATGGACTAAGTAGTCTAGTATATTCCTCCCTCTCCTGTGGACAAATCTAGGTTTTGGCCATTTCAGAGTTTCTGAGGTAATGATATTCCAGTTCTTATTGATCACTGTCTTTACATGATTGGAGGCAACGTTGTATGTGGCAACGCATGTGAGGATGTTATTCTCTTGGATATTTTCTAATTGCTCTGGAAGACTCTTACGGTTTTGCAACATTTGTTTATGATGTGATCTGGATATTTCCTATCTTTCAATTTCTCTGTGAGATCACATGCTTGGTTGTTGTAATCCTGGGTTTTGCCAGTTTCGACTGATTCTAAGAAATCGGCTATAAGGGAGATTCCTGTACCTTCAGAAAAGACAGAGACATCGAGAAAAGCCAGAGTGGATTGGTGTACGGAGCTAGTGAATTTCAAAAAGTGATCATGTGATTTTAGCCAGAACAGAAATGCTTGTACTTTGTGTTCATTGCTATCCCAGATTATTAATATGTCGTCGATCTAGCGTTTCAAGAGGAGTTTTCTCTGTTTGTATAGGTTGGAGTCAATCAGGATGTGCATCTCTTCAAAATGACTGATACATAAACCTGCTAGACTTGGGCCGAATGTACTGCCCATTGATGTTCCGTGGGTTTGTAGGAGCAATGATCCCTCAAATTCCAAAGAAATTCTCCATCAGTGCTAGTCTACAACATTTGAGTATTGAATGCCTTGGTGTGTTATACCGCCTGTTTTCTTTAAACAGTATGTCATCAACTGTTTCCAAGGTGGCATCTTGCGGTAGGCTAGTACAGAGGCTCTCGGTGTCCAGTCCTACTAGGAGGTTGTTGGTGGGGTCGTACTCTAGATCCTTCAGTAAGTTCAGGAGGTCTCTGTTATCTTTTGGGTAAGTGTGAGTGCATTGCACAATGGGCCGTAGGAAGTAGTTGGCAAATTGGGAGATTGGTTCCAGAATTGAAGCAATGCCTGGCACTATTGGGCGGCCGGGAGGGGGCTTCTCATTTTATGCATTTTTGGTAATGAATAGAAATATGGTATTATGGGATCCTTTACGACCAGAAACTCTGCCTCTTTTTTTGAGATCCATCCATTGGTTTCAGCTTTATCAATCATATTACTGATAGTTCTTTTTAATCTGGCTGTGGGGCCCAGATCCAAAGGTCTATAGTATCTTGCATCTGAGAGTAACCTGGTGCATTGTGTATGAGAATCAGCTTTTCCACCGCCTTTATCAGCGGGTTTTATGACTAGGTCCTGATTGTCTGAGTTCCTTTAGTGCTTGCTGTTCCTTTTTGGTGATGTTGTGAAATGGTTTGAAACAGGAGTTGTCCATGGTTTCAATTTCCTTAAATATGGCCTGTACATATGCTAACACATTCTGCCCTTGTGTTAAAAGGGCAGAAAGTGGATTTGTTCCTCAAGTTGGTGTCTCTATCAACAGTTGGTTCCTGTTTGTCCTTAAAGAAGTCCTGGAGTATGATTTTTCTTCAGAATTCATCCATCTCACTGTGTATTTGGAATTTGTCGAAGGTGGTGGTAGGGACGAACCCTCTTCCTTTGTTCAGGATGGGCATTTGGTCTACCGTTAGAGTTATGAAGGTGAGGTTAAAAACTAGCGACTGATGGTACTTGTCCTTGGTGTTTAGTCTTTCGTACGGCTCCTGGTCTGGAAGCCTTGATCCACGTCTTCCCATCTGACCTCTTTTTTCTTTCTTCCCCATTGTGAGTTCTGGCCTCTCCCTAAAAAATTAAGGTCTAAAAATGGGGGGAATCTTGGTGTGATCCCAATTATAAATGTGTTCATCCAGCCTCCAAATTGTGGTGGAAAAGGTTAGAAAACCAGGACCGCTTGTTCATCACAGTTCAGTCCTTGCCAATATGGTTGCCAGCCTCTGCTTCTTCGTCTGCCTCTTCCTCTGTATCTATTTCAGTTCTCATCTCTGCTGCTCCACCCTGTGGAGTGCCTCCCCAGGACATAATCAGACTGTCCTGGTTCCTGATCCTTTGATGGGTTATAATCGCTTTTGGTGAATGGATAGACTTTTTCCTGTGAGAAGCATTTCAGATCTTTACTGAGTTTTTCTATTTTTGATTGGGTCAAAAAATCTTTCATATTTACCATCTCTTTATTAATTTCTTCAATTTGTTTCTTAAAAACCATCACTTGGACAATAGTCTTAAGTTTGGTCTCACTGAGTTGTATTTTTATCGTTAGTGCTTCTGAGAGTCTGGTTGCAGTCTTGCAACGCCACAGTTTCGAGACCCAGTCTTGGAGGCCTAGTCTTTTCTAAACATTTTGTCTCCGAAGAATAAACATGCGGCAAGGTATTCTGTCATCATTATCTCATGTGTAATGGTCCTGACTAAAATCTATCCCTCCCACCAATGTAACCACCACGGATGGTGACCGCCAATACATGCAGTTCATTAGCACACATTGAACGTTGACGCCCGCCCTTAAATACCCGGCAATACCGAGTCACGGTTAAGATTCAGGACGGAGATGACATTTCAGGTGCATACGTCGGACAGTCTCTTGTAACTAAGTAAGTGAGGAGTATGGGGGAGAGCAAAGATTTTTTCTTAAATATATTATGCTCCTTACGACATCACTTAACTCCAAAACCAATTTTCAGGTAACTGTGATTTTCCACTATGTGTGCTATTACAGTAGGTTCTATCAAGACCGTCAGCCTCAACCCGGATCCTAACCAGACACGCATTGAGTCCATTACACCAGAAGCAACGAGTAATAAACGTGTAAGCTACAGATATTTTTTGTCCAACAATACCATCTCAACTAACAAGAAATGGAATTAACATACACTGATGGTAATGTACCCTAACACATATTGCTTACCAGTAGCACACTTCCATAGATTGCTCACTGACAAACATGTATTTTATAAATACCTACATCTAACATCAAGGTATTCGATTAATGCCGAAACAGCGGAATCACATGGCATTATACTATGTATCCGCCTAATACATCATCGTTGAGAACACATATAACCCACACTGTGAGTTCTAAACACCGTAAGCATAAACCACCACTCACTGTTTTATCTTCTTTAAATAAGAGATCGCTTTGCTTGTCAAAAAGACAGCAAAATAAGTCGTAACCACTAACAGTGACTTCTTAATCGGATTCACTGTATCATTTGCACTCACTGGTTCAGGGTGCACCTAAGGTGAATTACACATTGGGTTTTAAACTGAGTCAACCATTGGTGCAATAATGCTTTGTTGAATGTTTTCATGCATTTATTTCCTTTTTTTCTGGGTTATAGGCAACAATATGCTTGTAACGAAGACCCATAAGTGAATGTACTTACCCAAGTACCTATTTAGCATCAGTAAGGAATAGGGATCTCATCTACAAGGTCCTGACGAAAGTCACCCAACCTAAGATGGCACCTATGGCTTAAACATGTACACCATATCACCAGATGTTAAGGTCTAGTATTGCGTCCGACAAAAATCTCTCTGTTTTTAACCTTTCCCAATTTACATTAAAGTCTCTTGCACTGGTAAAGGAGGAATTTTTATACTTTTTCATAGATCCCATCATTATCTTCATCCAGACAATCTCCCTCCTGGTGGAGGCGTTGCTTACATGGGAAACTCAAAACCCAGGTAGGAGGCCAGATGATGAGGCTGTCCACTATATTACTCCAGTGGAGATTATATACACTGCTGGTTGTAAATAGTGGTTGAGGGTTTACAAGACAATCCTTGTGAGACTCCGGCATTCAAGATTGATGAGGTTCACTCTCTTTTTGATTTATTCTGTAACAGAAAGACCCCAGAGGTATGTGCTAAGTCAGGAATTTAGTATACCATCATCTGGCCAGCATTCTTGGACTGCACCCCCGTTGTTGCAAAGCTCTTGATCCCTTACAAAGAGAGGTCTGAGAAGTATATGCACATATCCTATCATTGTGATCAAAGGATTGATGCACTTCAACCTCTGCCCATCTCTTTATGGAGGCTTCAGGTCTATTCAAACTTAAGGCTACCACTTGCGTATTGCATCAGTAGGATGATAATCAATCAATAATCTTTATTCGGCTTAACCAGCCATAAAAGAATACAAAAAGACATTCGATGCATCAAGAACACCAGCATCTGATTCCAGCCTAGGCCAATTAACAATACACTAACATTATATTCATTACTAAAATTCATTCGCTAAGTCAAACATAGTGGCTTCAACTATCAATATACAATAGTTAGGCAGACATTTAAAAACATTGCAAAGGGAAACTATAAGCCATGCCAATTCCTAAGTTAAGGTGCTTTTCTAGTGGCATTTATGGCAGCTGAATACACCTCCAGAATTTCCAGGTTAATTAAAACCCATAACCTTAAAATGTGCACATTGCTTAAAATTCAATAAAACTAAAAAAACAACCTAGTATCAATTCATGACACCAGTAACATTTCCAAAGACATTATCACAACATACGAACAGTTTAAACAATGTGTTAAAAGACCATTCAAAAAGGTACTACGGGCATGCGACTCTTTGCATACAGTGATTTTGGTGAGACTGCTCGGAGTGTTATTACTCATATCTTTTTCTAATGGCCAATGATACTTTTAAGTAGTTGGCTACCGCACTACAAATATCAGTGGTAGCCAGTGAATACAAACATTTAAAACCATCAGTATATGTACAAGGGATGATACTCGATCTGTAGGCCTGGATGCTGGTGTGCAGAAGAATGATGTTTTTTTTATTGAAAACAGATGACATGATTCACAAAGGTAACTTACACTTTTGAGTAATTTAACTATTTTTTGGCTATTCACAAAATATGAGTGTAAATTTACTCTAGAAGAGTAACTCGCTTGTCTCTCCTCATATAGCCCAGGCCCAATGGGAGTGGGGATCAACAAATGAAGGCGCATTCAAAAAGAAAACAAGCCGCCGCTTCAGCGGTGCACTTCAACCTCTAAAAAAACACAGAACTGGTAGTGGATGCAAGCCCAATGGGGCTGAGGGCCATCCTAGTGCAAGAATAAATCAGGGAAAGATGGCCATCCATTATGGGAGAGACTTCAAAGTAGTCACTATGCCATGAACCTCTGGCCAACTTGTTTGCTGCCCCTTCCAGCACCCACCTATCCAATTGAAAAGTGGGTGATGCAGTTGCAATAATATTGCTTTTCAGTCAACTACAAATGGACATAGAAAATCCAGCTGACTATCTGTCAAGGCACCCAAAACACAGAGCAATCACAACCCACCATCACGCAGAGGAGATGACAGATTACATTACAGTTATCATGCAAGCAGTGCACCCTGAAGTGATGGAGACAAGAGAAATAGTCAGAGAAACCCTTTTAGACAAACGCCTCTAGAAATTACAAGTACTGCAACATCACATGTGGAAGTCATTCTTGTCTAATCTCAAAGTGCATGACAACCACAAGAACAGACATGGGAGCCATCCTTGCAAGAAAATGAGTTCCAAAGCTGCCTCCAAGAGCTAGGGATACAACTTCCAAAAAAAGGAAACTCCTCAGTGGCCTCAGGCCAATGGAGATGTGGAATGATTCATGTGAACCCTTAATAAGACATTAATAAGGCATTGTGGAGTAGAGCAAGGCAGCGACCAAGAATGGGCCTTCCATAGCTTATACCAATGCACCCCTCAAAGCACGCTATTTTGTGCACTGTCGACCCCGATATTTGGACGCTTGAGGGACACCATCCAGCAGCTCACAGTAGTGGCCCACCCCCTTGAATGTAGAAACCTGCCAGCAACAAGATGGGAGCAGGCAGGCAACACCCACATCCCTGCAAGATGGAGACAGCATCTTAGAGAGAGACCACCACCCATGGTGGAAATTTTGCCCTAGAAAAAAGGGGACTGGGGCCAGTCACAGAGACAAAGGGGACGATGGTGACAGCCCAGAGAAGAATAGCGCTGATAACCATAAACCAGAATGTCTCATGCTTCAAGAAGATTACAGGGGCTTCAAAGAGGGAGGCAGAACCTTCTTTAGGCCCAAACTGCCAGAGTAACAGTCCCAAAGGAGGTTAGGAATGGGAGTGGCCCTCAGCCCTATCATCACTATCATATCTGCAGATGAGTTGTCATGAACAGCAAGCGAAAGAATCACCAAAACGAGAGTCCTCACCACACAAGTGTCACCTAGAAAAGGAGAAGAACCCTTGCGCCAGAGTCAAAGATACAACTTAAGACCCAACCAAGCACCCAACTAGAGATTCAAAGACTATGGGCCTAATTTAGGGTACTCTTTCGCAAATGCAACACAGTACTGTGTGCGCCAAACTCTCGTACCGCCCGACTCATTTAGAGACCGGTAGACCGTCAGGTTTCCGTCGATGGAGCCTCTATTGACTCTGTCGACTGTAAGCTTCCTCCGATGGCCCGTTGAAGTAGGAGCCATTGCAGGAATGGCATTACGCTGCCTGCCCTATTTGGGATGGATGGTGTGATATCCTTTCTATTCTGCCTGACATCTCCAAGAAAAATCTGGTGGTGAGGGACAAAAAAAAATGCATGACCGCCACACCCTAGAAGGTCATTCCCAGGGTGTGGAGGTCATTAGCTTTTTATTTTTCAAAAACAAACTCTAACTTTGGGAGTTTGCTTTTGAAAAATCTTGAAAGATTGGTGGGTGGTCATCAAAACTGATGATGGTCGTGCACAAAACCTTTTTTACCTTAAATGGAACTGCTGTCACTGTGGCTCCTTTCAAGATACAAAGATGACTGCTATACCGGTGGTCATCTCTAGATTTGGCAGATGGTAGTCCATTAGGGTGGTGGAGATAATTTCCTCCGCCCCCGATGGATGAAGTAACGCCCGCCAAAGTTTAAACCAGGTCCTATATGTGTTAACAATTTGCCAGTTCCTGAGAAATGTTGTTGGACCTATAAGATCCATGTGAAACACACAATGGGGAAGGCTGAAGGGAGACACTGGCCACTGCAAGCAACACATCCCCACATCACATGCACTATGTGGACAGGCATGGCAAAGGTATAAATAAATGGTGCAGGGTCCACTCATGGCTTGAATCCAGTTACACAGTAATTAGTGTGCCTGTCACATAATTTCTGCATCACCATAACACCTGTATGAGGGTGTATGAGCTTAGATGTGGGGCATACCTTGAAAACTTTGTAGTTCCTCTGACCAGAGGTTCTCTTTACCATATTCCCTTTCATCATAGACAAAAATGACTTCACTGGCACCAGCATCATCTGCGTTCTGGATCAGCTCCTGTTGAATGGAATGATGCAGAAATACATTTGTTAAACATTAAAAAGTTCATCCTACAGGCTCCTTCTGAGTATGTGTTACTCCCGACCATAAATTCACATACTGTATGCACCTAAACCAATCTTTAAAATCTGAATGTTAATGATGATGATGAGGGATGCCATCCAAGGAAATCAACAACCCATAGGTGGAGCCAATGAAAACTAGAGACTCGGTTCACAAAGGCATATGCGCATGCAGATTGAACATACACATGGAAAAGGCTTGACGTTCAATTTCACTTTTGAAATTCACAAATGAATTTTCCCTCATTTAGGGATTTACTCATGTGTAGTATTATGTAATAATAGTACATGACTAAATATTTTCACAGAGGACAGGAGTGGGCCTTCCAGGGCGAGTTTTGCATAATCACAAACTACTCCACACCCCTTTCCCATCATGATAATACTCAGGGAGTTTTATTACTGTCAAGAGTAGGAATTAATCTGTTTATAGGTTGGAAACGGGAGCATGCCCAAAATTGGTAAGGGAAGGGGCTTCTACATGGGGATCAATATTTTCCTAATGGCAAACAAAACAAAAAGTAAAAGTTCATTTTCACAAATGCGAAGGTATTTTTGCATGCACAACTGTACACTGCCTGCACGTAAATGTATGTACGCAGGAAGCACTCATAGTCTATCATATTTGTTTTTATGAGGAATTGTTTTAATAAATCCAGTTGAGAATCAATGGAAGGATTGATAAAAGCACAGTTAGTACCAACCGTCACACGTTTCGCTTAGGTCATTAACCCCTTCGATGCTTATGACGAGCTGGACTCGTCATGGCACACAGTGGTCGTGTGCTCATGACGAGTCCAGCTCGTCATACGATCCACCCACGGGGAAGCGCAGGCGCTCCCCCGTGGGGATCCGATCGTTGGGTTTTTTCGAGGAAGGCAGGGGAAGGGCTTCCCCTGCCTCCCCCGCCCCTCCCTTCAATGATGTCAGCGCGCGAGGCGCGCTGACGTCATTGGGGGTTTCCCTTTGTTCCCCGACGCGCTGGAAGCCATTTGCTTCCAGCGCGTCGGGAATAAGGTGAGTTTTGGCTCCGGGGAGGGGGGGTTTGAAAGAAAAGAGGCATTGAGGGAAAGGAAAACCCTTTCCTTTCCCTCGATGCCTCTTTTGTGCATTCCTGCCTCACGATCATGCGATCGTGCAGCAGGAATGCCCACTAGACACCAGGGAATTTCTTTTTTTTTTGTTAAAAACGTCTAAATACTGTTTTGGGGAGCGGCCCCTTGGGCAAGGGTCGCTCCCCTTTTGGGGGCCATATGTTTTTGGTGCTCTGCCCCCCCTGGGCAGTTTTTTATTTAATAAATCGGGAGAATGGGGCCTTGAGTCGGGCAAGTGTTGTGCACTGGCCTGGCAGGTTGCTGGCAGTGCATACACCACCCCCCGTGTGTGGCAGCCCGGGCTGAAACAGCTTCCGGGCACACACACATGTGCATGATATAGAGGTATACTGCAATAAGTGGCACTCAGAACACAATGAAGAGCGAACTAGAGGGGCTGAGAGTGAAAGTATAGTGTCTTTGGAAGAGAAGAGATTTGAGGTCAGCTTTGAAGATCCGGGTAGAGGAGGTGGCACGGAGCAATGGGAGAAGCGATTCTCACCGGATTGCGCCATCGATCTTTCCCTTTTTAAGAGGGGGTGCGCAAGCAGAAGCTTTTCCGCATTGCGAGCCACCGGACAATTTCAATTTATTCGCCAGGTAACGAGGGGAGGACGTGTGTAAGGCTTTGTGTGTGATGCAGGCAGTTTTGTAAATAGATCTTGCCTCGATCGGAAGCCATCGAAGAGAGGACAGGATAGGAGTGACGTGGTCGCTTCGTTTAGACCCTGAAATGAAGCGAGCTGCTGAATGGAGGATGGATTTGAGAGGGGAGAGGTGGGATTTGGGTAGGCCCGTCAGAAGAGAATTGCAATAATCCAGTCTTGAGAGAACCAGAGATTGTACTAAGGTTTTTAAGTCTTTCTCCGGGAAGAACCGACGGATCCCCCATAGAAGGCGCAACTGGTAACGTGCGTTCTTAGCAATAGAGTTGATGTGGGAGATTAGGTTGAGTCTTTTGTCAAGAATGACACCTAGGTATTTAGCGCTGTCGACAATGATGGGTTTGTTGTTGAGTAGGTTCAGCTGATCCATCCAAGATTGAACAGGAGGAGGTGAGAGAGAGGTAGAGAGGAGGAGGAATTCAGTTTTGGCGGGATTCAGAATGAGTTGGTGAGCTAACATCCAGTTGTGAATAGAGTTGAGAGTAGAGTTGAGTAGTGAGAGATCGTGTGCGGAAGATAAAGGTATCTTCCCACTAGTCCACCAGGCATTTATTTGTGGAGAGTGACCCCTTGGGTGGCAGAATAGCAGTATGTTTTTAGGCCCATCAGCCCCCAAGGAGGGCAGAAGCCACTAGACACCAGGGTTTTTTTAATTTTTGTGTTGGGGAGTGGCCAAAAGGGCAAGGGTTGCTCCCCTTTTACGGGGTTGAATATTTTATTTATACTCTTTGGCCCACCTACCCCTAAGCTTGGCTGGTGGATTGTGTGTGGACTGGTGCATTATTTGCATATGTGATTGTAATGTTTTTTTCTCCTTTTTATTCTAGTGTAAAGCTTTTGATTCCTGTTTGCGGTTTCGGCAGTGGTTGTTCTGCAGTTTTGCGTAATTGCATTTATTTGGTAAGAAAAATATTTTTGTTGTGTGTACTCCAAATGAGTATTATTGTCATGCATGAATGAATTTTTTGTAAGTGGTGTCATAATGGCAGCATATTTGTTAGTGTTCAGAGCATGAAATTCTTTGCGATGTTTTGCATTGTCTTATGTGTAATTTTTTTCTTCTTCTTTTTTAGTGGGATATTGTTGATCCTTACTGTGTCTGTGCAGAGTAGGTGGTGGTGAGTCTAGCTGCTTCTGTCACGTGAGTGGTATAGTGTTGGAATATATAGGTCTTTGTGATAAAGCTACATTTTTTTTTTTTTTTTTTTTACAAAGGGTTTGTTGTTGTTGACTTGTTTGACAAGTAACCTTTATTAGTAAGCATTATGGCTAGCCGTAGAATTACTGCTCAGCAGGTGGTTGGTTTGCTTCTTGAATCTTCCTCTGAGCAGGATTATGAGACTGACAGTGCGTCTGAGGGAGAGGAGGGAGGGGAAGATTCAGGCAGTGAGTTTTCTCTCCACATGGAATCATCGGATGATGAAGGTACTCTCAGTGCAGATGAAGTGCCTGATTTAGAGGAGGATACTACTGTGCCGATGGTGCAAGAGGCATCTGGATTGCAGCCTGGGGCTGCTAGGCTTCCTACTGGAAGTGCTGGACTCTGGGTTGATCCAAACATGGTGCAGCCGGTGTTGCCTGCCTTTAGTGGTTATGCAGGGTGTAGAGTGGATTGTGAACATTATTTGCCTATACAGTATTTTCAGTTGTTTATGGATGATGTATTTTTGGGTGAGATTGTTGAGCAGACTAATTTGTATGCTGAACAGTTTTTGAGGGACAACAGTGCCAGACTTAGGCCCCATTCTAGAGCTACCCGGTGGAGTCCCACAAATCTGGAAGAGATGAAGAAGATTTTGGGTTTGACTTTTTTGATGGGTTTGATAAGGAAGCCGTCCATGGGTTCATATTGGTCTACCAGTCCCTTGATGGCAACGGCCATATTTCCTGCAGTTATGACTCGTGATCGGTATTTACTTTTGCTTCGGATGCTGCATTTTGTTGATAATGGTTTGGCGTTGCCACGAGATCACCCTGAATGTGACCGTCTTTTTAAGATTCGGCCTGTTCTTGATCACTTTGTAGATCGATTTTCAGAGATCTATACTCCAGGGAAAGAAATATCTATTGATGAGTCTTTGGTCCTGTTCAAGGGCCGTTTGGTTTTTAGGCAGTACATTCCTAGCAAGAGGGCACGCTATGGAATTAAGCTGTATATGTTGTCTGAGAGTAGGACAGGATATGTTTTTAATTTGCGTGTGTACACTGGTAGGGATTCCACTATTGACCCCCTGGTTGTCCGTCCACTTTTGGAGTTTCAGAGAAAATTGTGTGGGATCTTGCTAGAGGACTGTTTAACAGAGGCCACCATTTGTACCTTGATAACTTCTACACTGCTGTGCAATTGTTTAAGGAATTGTTCAAAGTGGACACTTTTGCTTGTGGCACAATCCGCTCTAACCGTAAAGGTTATCCAAAAGAGCTTGTTTGCAAAAAACGTCAGAGGGGACAGTGCAGTGCCTTGCGTAGTGAGGAACTGCTAGCTGTGAAATTTGTGGACAGGAGGGATGTGTACATGCTGACTACCATCCATGATGAGAGTACTTCACCTGTGGCTGTTTGGGGTCAGATTGCTGAAGTGCGCAAACCTGTGTGCATTTTAGACTACAATAAGCACATGGGTGGTGTTGATAGAGTAGATCAGAGGTTGGAACCTTACACTGCTATTCGTAAGTCTTACATTTGGTATAAGAAGTTGGCCATCCATCTCTTGAATTTAGCAACTTTCAATGCTTTTGTTGTGTTCAAGGAGTGTTCTCCTGCGTCAAAGTTGACTTTTGTTCAGTTTCAGCAGTCTGTCATAGGCAGCCTTGTTGTTGTGGAACAGGCAAGTGTTCCTAGAGTTGGAGTGGTGGAGGATGTGGCTCGATTGAAAGATCGCCACTTTCCTGATCACATTCCTCCTACACCCTCAAAAGACTTTCCCACTAGGAGATGTAGAGTCTGTTGGCGAAGAGGTACGCGGAAGGAGACTCGTATGTACTGCCCTGAGTGTCCTTCTAACCCTGGGCTGTGTGTGCCTGCTTGTTATAGAGCGTACCACAAGCAAAAGAATTATTGGGAGCAACCATGAGTGGTAAAGTGAACTGCCTGGTCTGTAATGTTTAAGAATTGTTGTTCTGTTTCAAGGTTGGCATTAGTGCAATGTATTTAGTTTCTGATTTTGTGTTAGTAGATTTGTATCTATTTGCAATTTGTTTGTGTTTTCATTTTTGTATAAAAAAATCCTAAATGTGATGGTGGTGTGTGTAGGATGGTGCTTGGCTGGCGGTGTGCGTGGAGTGGCGCTTGGCTGGCGGTGTGCGTGGAGTGGCTCTTGGCTGGTGGTGTGCGTGGAGTGGCGCTTGGCTGGTGGTGTGCGTGGAGTGGTGCTAGGCTGGCAGTGTGCGTGGAGTGGCGCTAGGCTGGCGGTGTGCGTGGAGTGGCGCTTGGCTGGCGGTGTGCGTGGAGTGGCGCTTGGCTGGCGGTGTGCGTGGACTGGCGCTCGGCTGGCAGTGTGTGAGTAGTGACTTGGTGCTGGTCACTACACACACTGCTAGCCGAGCGACACTCCACGCAATCCATCAGCTTGTGTGGTTGCTGTGTTAGGAATGTGGGCGTGTGAAAGTGATGGGCCCTTGAATGGCGCTGTCTGCTGGTGTGAGTGTTGTAATGTGATGGGCCCGCGGCTGGTGGTGTGAATGGTTTTGTATTTGTCACACGTATGAAAGGTGTATGAATGGCCTGTAAAGAGGTTGGTGCCTTGTCGTGGCTTTACAGCTCACGAGCTGTGAGTCAATGGTTCAGTTTCTCGTCCTTTCAATTATTAACAGTGCATTTCATTTTTGTGAAATCACTTGTTAATACAATTGTATATACTGAACCATCACTCACCCTCGTGCCAAATCCAACCAGTATGTGTGTGTGTGCTTGAGGATTAGATGGCTGTGCAGTAATATTTTTTTTTGTCTTTCTCAAGCAGGGTGTACCTTGTCCCTTTTTGTGAATGTTGTACTGTGTTTGTTTCGTGCCTGGTGGTGTGAATGGTCTTGTGTGTATCACGTATGAAAGGTGTGTGAATGGCCTGTAAAGCGGTTGGGGCCTTGACGTGGCTTTACAGCTCACGAGCTGCGAGTCACTGGTTCCGTTTTTTGTCCTTTCAATTATTGACAGTGCATTTCATTTTTGTGAAATCTCTTGTTAATAAAATTGTATATACTGAACCATCACTTGCCCTCGTGCCAAATCCAACCAGTATGTGTGTGTGCTTGAGGAATAGATGGCTGTGCAGTAATCTTTGTCTTTTTAGTCTGTCTGCCAAGGTGTACATTCCGTCTAAGAATAACCTACCAACTGTAGATATTGTCGTAAACGAAACACCAATGGGAGTACATGGTGATATCTCTCTTGTGGATCCCAACAAGTTATGGTACCCACAATGTCCTGCAAACCTCAAAATGTCTGTCACATTTTCCTTGCAATATTGTGCCAAAATTTTCACGCTGCAGAAATAAACAACACATTATCTCAAAATGACCTGGTTTTGCAAGGGGGTCACCTGGGTTTTTGGCCCGGGGCTCGGCGGCCACATAGGGAAACCTACCAAACCCACACATTTCTGAAAAGTAGACACCCGGGGGCTTCCAGGAAGGTATGGCTTGCGTGGATCCCCCAACGTTTCCTTACCCAGAATCCCTGCAAACGTCAATTTTAGCTGAAAAAATCACTTTTTTCAGACATTTTTGTGTGGGAAAGTGTGGCATCACCGGGCTCACACAAATTTCCTACCACCCAGCGTTCCCCCAGGTCTCCCGATAAAAATGGTGCCTCACTTGTGTGGGAGTCCCAAGTACCCGGGACAGGCAAGGGCCCACAACGTATTGAGGCGACCTCAAAATGGCCTATCACAAAACGACCTGGTTTTGCAAGGGGGGTCCCATGACGTTTTGGCCCGGGGCTCAGCGGCCACCTAGGGAAACCTACAAACCCACACATTTCTGAAAAGTAGACACCCGGGGGCTTTCAGGGAGGTATGGCTTGCGTGGATCCCCCAACGTTTCCTTACCCAGAATCCCTGCAAACCTCAATTGTAGCTGAAAAAAATCACTTTTTCACACATTTTGTGTGGGAAAGTGTGGCATCACTGGCCTCACACAAATTTCCTACCACCCAGCGTTCCCCCAGGTCTCCCGATAAAAATGGTGCCTCACTTGTGTGGGAGGCCCAAGTACCCGCGACAGGCAAGGGCCCAAAACGTAGTGAGGCGACATCAAAATTGCCTATCTCAAAACCACCTGGTTTTGCAAGGGGGTCACCTGGGTTTTGGCCCCGTGCTCGGCGGCCATCTAGGAAACCTACCAAACCCACACATTTCTGAAAAGTAGACACCCGGGGGCTTCCAGGGAGGTATGGCTTGCGTGGATCCCCCAACGTATCCTACCCAGAATCCCCTGCAAACCTCAATTTTAGCTGAAAAAATCACTTTTTTCACACATTTTGTGTGGGAAAGTGTGGCATCACTGGCCTCACACAAATTTCCTACCACCCAGCGTTTCCCCAGGTCTCCCGATAAAAATGGTGCCTCACTTGTGTGGGAGGCCCAAGTACCCGCGACAGGCAAGGGCCCAAAACATTTTTTGATAGGCAATGTTGATGTTGCCTCAAAACGTTTTGTGTCCTTGCATGTCGCGGGTACTTGGGCCTCCCACACAAGTGAGGCACCATTTTTATCGGGAGACCTGGGGGAACGCTGGGTGGTAGGAAATTTGTGTGAGGCCAGTGATGCCACACTTTCCCACACAAAATGTGTGAAAAAGTGATTTTTTCAGCTAAAATTGAGGTTTGCAGGGGATACTGGGTAAGGAAACGTTGGGGGATCCACACAAGCCATACCTCCCTGGAAGTCCCCGGGTGTCTACTTTTCAGAAATGTGTGGGTTTGGTAGGTTTCCTAGATGGCCGCCGAGCACGGGCCAAAGACCCAGGTGACCCCTTGCAAAACCAGGTGGTTTTGAGATAGGCAATTTTGATGTCAAGCCTCACTACGTTTTGGGCCCTTGCCTGTTGTGAGTACTTGGGCCTCCCACACAAGTGAGGCACCATTTTTATCAAGAGACCTGGGGGAACACTGGGTGGTAGGAAATTTGTGTGAGGCCAGTGATGCCACACTTTCCCACACAAAAATGTGTGAAAAAAGTGATTTTTTTCAGCTAAAATTGAGGTTTGAAGGGGATTCTGGGTAGAAACGTTGGGGATCCACGCAAGCCATACCTCCCTGGAAGCCCCGGGTGTCTACTTTTCAGAAATGTGTGGGTTTGGTAGGTTTCCCTAGATGGCCGCCGAGCACAGGGCCAAAACCCAGGTGACTCCCCTTGCAAAACCAGGTCGTTTTGTGAAAGGCCATTTTGAGGTCGCCTCACTACGTTGTGGGCCCTTGCCTGTCGTGGTACTTGGGCCTCCCACACAAGTGAGGCACCATTTTTATCGGGAGACCTGGGGAACGCTGGGTGTAGGAAATTTGTGTGAGGCCAATGATGCCACACTTTCCCACACAAAAATGTGTGAAAAAGTGATTTTTTCAGCTAAAATTGAGGTTTGCCGGGGATTCTGGGTAGAGAAACGTTGGGGGATCCACGCAAGCCATACCTCCCTGGAAGCCCCCGGGTGTCTACTTTTCAGAAATGTGTGTGTTTGGTAGGTTTCCCTAGGTGCCGGCAGAGCTAGGGTTCACAAACTACAGCTAGGCACTTTGCCAAAAAAGGGTCATTTTTCACTGCGAAATTGAGGTGTGACCACGTTGCGTTTTGCGCCATTTCCTGTCGCAGGCACTAGGCCGACCCACACAAGTGAGGTACCATTTTTCTCGTAAGACTTTGGGGAACGCGGGGTGGGTGGAAATTTGTGGATCCACGCAGATTCCAGAACTTTCCACTACAGAAATGTGGGGGAAATGTGGTTTTTTTGACAATTTTTTAGGTTTGCAAGGGATTCTGGGTAACAGAACCTAGTGGGAGGCAGTCAAGTCACCCCATCCTGGATTCCCCTGGGTGTCTAGTTTTCAAAAATGTATAGGTTTGCTAGGTTTCCCTAGGTGCCGGCAGAGCTAGGGTTCAAAAACTACAGCTAGGCACTTTTCCAAAAAGGGTCATTTTTCACTGCGAAATTGAGGTGTGACCACGTTGCGTTTTGCGCCGTTTCCTGTCGCAGGCACTAGGCCGACCCACACAAGTGAGGTACCATTTTTCTCGTAAGACTTTGGGGAACACGGGGTGGGTGGAAATTTGTGGATCCACGCAGATTCCAGAACTTTCCACCACAGAAATGTGGGGAAAATGTGTTTTTTTGACAATTTTTTAGGTTTGCAAGGGATTCTGGGTAACAGAACCTGGTGGGAGGCAGTCCAGTCACCCCATCCTGGATTCCCCTGGGTGTCTAGTTTTAAAAAATGTATAGGTTTGCTAGGTTTCCCTAGGTGCCGGCAGAGCTAGGGTTCAAAAACTACAGCTAGGCACTTTGCCAAAAAAGGGTCATTTTTCACTGCGAAATTGAGGTGTGACCACGTTGCGTTTTGCGCCGTTTCCTGTCGCAGGCACTAGGCCGACCCACACAAGTGAGGTACCATTTTTCTCGTAAGACTTTGGGGAACACGGGGTGGGTGGAAATTTGTGGATCCACGCAGATTCCAGAACTTTCCACCACAGAAATGTGGGGAAAATGTGTTTTTTTGACAATTGTTTAGGTTTGCAAGGGATTCTGGGTAACAGAACCTGGTGGGAGGCAGTCCAGTCACCCCATCCTGGATTACCCTGGGTGTCTAGTTTTCAAAAATGTATAGGTTTGCTAGGTTTCCCTAGGTGCCGGCAGAGCTAGGGTTCAAAAACTACAGCTAGGCACTTTGCCAAAAAAGGGTCATTTTTCACTGCGAAATTGAGGTGTGACCACGTTGCGTTTTGTGCCGTTTCCTGTCGCAGGCACTAGGCCGACCCACACAAGTGAGGTACCATTTTTCTCGTAAGACTTTGGGGAACACGGGGTGGGTGGAAATTTGTGGATCCACGCAGATTCCAGAACTTTCCACCACAGAAATGTGGGGAAAATGTGTTTTTTTTGACAATTTTTAGGTTTGCAAGGGATTCTGGGTAACAGAACCTGGTGGGAGGCAGTCAAGTCACCCCATCCTGGATTCCCCTGGGTGTCTAGTTTTCAAAAATGTATAGGTTTGCTAGGTTTCCCTAGGTGCCGGCAGAGCTAGGGTTCAAAAACTACAGCTAGGCACTTTGCCAAAAAGGGTCATTTTTCACTGCGAAATTGAGGTGTGACCACGTTGCGTTTTGCGCCGTTTCCTGTCGCAGGCACTAGGCCGACCCACACAAGTGAGGTACCATTTTTCTCGTACGACTTTGGGGAACACGGGGTGGGTGGAAATTTGTGGATCCACGCAGATTCCAGAACTTTCCACCACAGAAATGTGGGGAAAATGTGTTTTTTTTGACAATTTTTTAGGTTTGCAAGGGATTCTGGGTAACAGAACCTGGTGGGAGGCAGTCCAGTCACCCCATCCTGGATTCCCCTGGGTGTCTAGTTTTAAAAAATGTATAGGTTTGCTAGGTTTCCCTAGGTGCCGGCAGAGCTAGGGTTCAAAAACTACAGCTAGGCACTTTGCCAAAAAAGGGTCATTTTTCACTGCGAAATTGAGGTGTGACCACGTTGCGTTTTGCGCCGTTTCCTGTCGCAGGCACTAGGCCGACCCACACAAGTGAGGTACCATTTTTCTCGTAAGACTTTGGGGAACACGGGGTGGGTGGAAATTTGTGGATCCACGCAGATTCCAGAACTTTCCACCACAGAAATGTGGGGAAAATGTGTTTTTTTGACAATTGTTTAGGTTTGCAAGGGATTCTGGGTAACAGAACCTGGTGGGAGGCAGTCCAGTCACCCCATCCTGGATTCCCCTGGGTGTCTAGTTTTCAAAAATGTATAGGTTTGCTAGGTTTCCCTAGGTGCCGGCAGAGCTAGGGTTCAAAAACTACAGCTAGGCACTTTGCCAAAAAAGGGTCATTTTTCACTGCGAAATTGAGGTGTGACCACGTTGCGTTTGCGCCGTTTCCTGTCGCAGGCACTAGGCCGACCCACACAAGTGAGGTACCATTTTTCTCGTAAGACTTTGGGGAACACGGGGTGGGTGGAAATTTGTGGATCCACGCAGATTCCAGAACTTTCCACCACAGAAACGTGGGGAAAATGTGTTTTTTTGACAATTTTTTAGGTTTGCAAGGGATTCTGGGTAACAGAACCTGGTGGGAGGCAGTCAAGTCACCCCATCCTGGATTCCCCTGGGTGTCTAGTTTTCAAAAATGTATAGGTTTGCTAGGTTTCCCTAGGTGCCGGCAGAGCTAGGGTTCAAAAACTACAGCTAGGCACTTTGCCAAAAAAGGGTCATTTTTCACTGCGAAATTGAGGTGTAACCACGTTGCGTTTTGCGCCGTTTCTTGTCGCAGGCACTAGGCCGACCCACACAAGTGAGGTACCATTTTTCTCGTAAGACTTTGGGGAACGCGGGGCGGGTGGAAATTTGTGCATCCACGCAGATTCCAGAACTTTCCACCACAGAAATGTGGGGGAAATGTGTTTTTTTTGACAATTGTTTAGGTTTGCAAGGGATTCTGGGTAACAGACCCTGGTGGGAGGCAGTCAAGTCACCCCATCCTGGATTCCCTGGGTGTCTAGTTTTCAAAAATGTATAGGTTTGCTAGGTTTCCCTAGGTGCCGGCAGAGCTAGGGTTCAAAAACTACAGCTAGGCACTTTGCCAAAAAAGGGTCATTTTTCACTGCGAAATTGAGGTGCGACCACGTTGCGTTTTGCGCCGTTTCCTGTCGCAGGCACTAGGCCGACCCACACAAGTGAGGTACCATTTTTCTCGTAAGACTTTGGGGAACACGGGGTGGGTGGAAATTTGTGGATCCAAGCAGATTCCAGAACTTTCCAACACAGAAATGTGGGTAAAATGTGGTTTTTTTGACAATTTTTTAGGTTTGCAAGGGATTCTGGGTAACAGAACCTGGTGGGAGGCAGTCCAGTCACCCCATCCTGGATTCCCCTGGGTGTCTAGTTTTCAAAAATGTATAGGTTTGCTAGGTTTCCCTAGGTGCCGGCAGAGCTAGGGTTCAAAAACTACAGCTAGGCACTTTGCCAAAAAGGGTAATTTTTCACTGCGAAATTGAGGTGTGACCACGTTGCGTTTTGTGCCGTTTCCTGTTGCAGGCACTAGGCCGACCCACACAAGTGAGGTACCATTTTTCTCGTAAGACTTTGGGGAACGCGGGGTGGGTGGAAATTTGTGGATCCACGCAGATTCCAGAACTTTCCACCACAGAAATGTGGGGAAAATGTGGTTTTTTTGACAATTGTTTATGTTTGCAAGGGATTCTGGGTAACAGAACCTGGTGGGAGGCAGTCAAGTCACCCCATCCTGGATTCCCCTGGGTGTCTAGTTTTCAAAAATGTATAGGTTTGCTAGGTTTCCCTAGGTGCCGGCAGAGGTAGGGTTCAAAAACTACAGCTAGGCACTTTGCCAAACAAGCATTGGAAATGCAATAGGTCTCGCATTTTTTTAAGTTAGAGCTATTGGCATTGTAAATGGCAATGTCTGTTACCTACTAAGGGAGGATGGAGGGAGCAGTTGGTGTCGGAGTGCCAAAATGGTCTGTTGGAGAGTGACTGGCCAAAAGTAAACCAAACAAGCAGCGACTTTTAAAACAAGTTTTCAAAACACATAAATAAAAGGCATTGTCATTTACAATGCGAATAGCTCAAACTCTCGCAAAAGCGAGACCTATTGCATTGCAAATGCTTGTTAATGTATACTATGTTGATAAACAACTGTTGTTGTGCTGATCTGTAAATTAGACAGACTGCATCACCAAGTGGCAGACTGTCAACATCGCCGGTGTTGATAATTAAGTGCTGGTGCTAATCACCGGAAACCACCGGCTCAAATTAAGCACTCAAGCCCCACACACTTTAAATGTCTAACTGTTGCTCAGATGCATACTTTCAAGAACAATGCCGAGTTCATGGCTTCCAAATGTTGTGAGCTCATGGCTTCATATGTTTTATCTGACCATTTATTTTGAAACATTTGAGTCAGAACGATTGTTCCGCAAGCTTTCATGTGATCGCCGGTGCCGCGCTGCTGTAAGAGGCCTGTTAATAAATATATGAGCGGTGTCCAAGAAAAGCACTGAAAGGACAAAACCCCAGCACAGTCTTTGGGTTGAAAGGGTCAGCTGTTTCTGGAATTCACATTGACCCAGTGGAAAAAATAATAGTGGTCCATTGAATAGTGCCCTGTGAGTGGCTCTTTCTCGCCAGATGATGTACAGAATGACAACAGAGCAGAGTCATTCATCCCTGCTGGACACATAGGATGAGCTAACAAATCAGAGAAAACGCTCTGAAATGAAGTTACAAGCTTAACTGGCGCACTTCCCTGCGGAGTCTGCTCAGTCATTCCCCGGTCGAGGTCGATAACACAATGAACAGCAGATAAATTGGGTTTAAATATGGCTTATTGTGCCCAGAAGATCGCCACATTCTATACAATCAAGAAAACTACCACTATCGCAGAACAGAAGTCAATCACAAGAGTTTAAAAATATTGTGTTGATTATCTTGGATCTAAACAGTTATTTAAAAAAAAAAAAGGGGTGCTTTTGTGGTTTAGAATTAATTCACTTTAATAAAAATACCACTCCTGATTAAGGCACGAGCCTCATGATTTTTTAAAGCAATAAAATGCTTTATTTTAGTTTTTTTCCAGTACAAACTTACTGCACTCCCATGAAAGTTGATGGGGATATTACATTCCTCTGATTTTTTTAATCTCCCTCTCATCTTTGTCGGAATGTTAGAAAGTTTTCAACGTGCTATGTAGATCAGGACATTTCAAAAGTAAATAACTTTGTGCGTGTGAGGCATAAACAACGGATTCAAATATGAATCTGTTCCTGACTTCGGCTGTAGCATATTCATATTCTTATAACTAGTGGAGTCGCATCTTCTAGAGCGGTTGACCCAAGCACTTCTGGTTCCTAAAACTACAATTACAGTGAACATTACATAGGATAATTAGAGTCGGGGTGAGACTGAAGGCAGACTCTCAACAAGTGCCGCAAACAGCGGCTTTTCGCATTCTGGCCATTCGAGTTGTTCCCATGCACTCGTGCAAAATAAATGTTTGCGAATTTGGTGAGAAGGAGGAACAGTATTAGTGCGGTAATTACTATCGTAACATGGTCTGATGTGATCCCTCGTAAAGGCACTCTAGCTTACTTTCATTCTTCCAGCTATACCCGTTCCCACAGACACATTACATTCATTCAACTCATTCATCCATTAATTCATTCACACATTAAAAATGCTTGTGTGCTCAATCCTACCCCCCCCAAACACACGTCCCCTAAACATGCGCACACGCCATTCCATCTCTCTCCCTGTGTAGTCCAATTCTGAAATCCTAAAGCGAAATGATCGGGGGTCTGCGTCACGCGTCCTTCCACTCATTCCACACAAGAGCGCATTCTCGCATCGAGCCACAAAGCCTTAATTTCAGCAGTCACCTACAGTCTGGCAGCCAAGTCCAGGCCACCTTAAACTAGATGAGTGCCAGAGCGTGCGTGGAACACTACTCGAACTCTGACACCTCTGTACTCCCAGAAGTCAGGAATGGGACGGCAGGCACCCGAACTGGCCCCAACTCCTGAGGAAGAAGTATCAATCAGGGGAGGCGCAGCTGGCTGTGGTCCGGAAGCACACATACCTGGGCGGGGGTGTTGTCAACCCTCACACGCATGGGAGGGGGCGGGACCAAAGACAACAAGGACATAGATCATAGAAATATCCAAAACGAGAGCGGCAGCGGGCAATCGAGCAATTGCGAATTTGGTGAGCCACCCGCAATGAGACGCGCGGCCGCCATTTAAGTACGTGAATATGACACTAGATTTTTAAAATTAAGACAGCGCCCGCCTTGCGGGCGTTTGTGCAGGGGGGCGGGGTGGGGTTTGGAACGGAGCTATTTAAAATGTATAGTGCAACGCTCGGGTTAAAAAACAAAACAAAGGCACACGAAGGACGTAGAGGGGGAGGGAGGGGGAACAAAGGAGGACGCGTCTAAGCAGATTTACGTGCAGGGAGCGTGTTTAAAAGAAATCCAAATGCAAAGAAGCAGCCGCCTAATGAAAACAAGGACAACAATGGAGGAGCGGCGTCGAGCGAGCGCGGCAGCCTGCTCAGCTGACCACACGCTCGTGCGTCATGGCCTTTTCCCGGCATGTGTTTCCAATTATCGCGCCTGCGTCTGGGCACGATAATGGGAAACAGATGTCGGCACTGCGCGCGTAACCGCCCGAAAAAGGCCACGACGCACGAGCGTGTGGTCAGCTTCTGAAACCCCCTTACATAAAGTCTTCGCCTAGCAGCGCTTGCGCGCTACTCGAGGCTCGACCTAAAAAGGGTAATTTTTCACTGCGAAATTGAGGTGTGACCACGTTGCGTTTTGCGCCGTTTCCTGTCGCAGGCACTAGGCCGACCCACACAAGTGAGGTACCATTTTTCTCGTAAGACTTTGGGGAACGCGGGTGGGCGGAAATTTGTGGATCCACGCAGATTCCAGAACTTTCCACCACAGAAATGTGGGGAAAATGTGTTTTTTTACAATTATTTAGGTTTGTAAGGGATTCTGGGTAACAGAACCTGGTGGGAGGCAGTCAAGTCACCCCATCCTGGATTCCCCTGGGTGTCTAGTTTTCAAATATGTATAGGTTTGCTAGGTTTCCCTAGGTGCCGGCAGAGCTAGGGTTCAAAAACTACACCTAGGCACTTTGCAAAAAAAGGGTAATTTTTCATTGTGAAAATGTGGTACGTCCACGTTGCATTTTGAGCCATTTCCTGTTGTGGGCACAAGGGCTACCCACACAAGTGAGGTACCATTTTTATCGGGAGACTTAGGGTAACACAGAGTTGTAGAGCAACTGTTATTACCTATTGACTTTCGATGCATTTCTGCCTTCCAAATGAAAGACAATGTGTAAAAAATAAGTCATTTTGAAAAATGACCTATAATTCTCATGCTAGTATGGGTACTCCCAATTTCGGAAATGTGCAAATATCTACTGTTTATAAAATCTACATTTTGTTCCCATTTCAGAAATACATAGGTGTCTTTCATAACAATTTTTCCATGTATACATTTTCCCAAAATAATTGCTATATACCCGGTACATAATAAAAAACCATTGCAAGATGCTGCTCAGTTATTGGCTCTGGGTTCGTCGGGTTCTTGGTGAACCTACAAGTCCTATATATCCCCACAACCAGAAAGGTCCAGCGGATATAACGGTATATTGCTTTCAAATAGCTGTCATAATTAGAAGAAGTTACAGGTGAAAACGTTGACACAAATGGCTGTTTTTTTCAACTAATTTTCAATTTTTCCTTCATTTAACTGTTAGTTTCTATAAGGAAAACTTTAAGGATCTACACAAATGGCCCCTTGCTGAATTCAGAATTTTGTCTACTTTTCAGAAATGTATGGCTTTTCAGGATCCATTATTGGTTTCATACCCATTTCTACCATTAACTGGAAGGAGGTTGAAAGCACAAAAAATAGCAAAAATAGGCTATGTCCCAGAAAAATGCCAAAACTGTGTAAAAAAAAGTTGGTTTTCTGACAAAAGTCTGCTTGTACCTGAAAGCTGGGAAAATGGTGATTTCAGCACCACAACCCTTTTTTTGATGCCATTTGCAGGGAAAAAACAAGACGCTTTCATCTGTAGCCCTTTTTTCGCATTGTTCCCAAAAAAAACAAAATTTTGCTGTATTTTGGCTAATTTCTGGGTCCCCTCCAGGGGAATCCACAAACCCTGGGTACCTTTACAATCCCCATGATGTTAGAAAAAAAGGACGCAAATTTGGCGTGGATACCTTATGTGGTCAAAAAGTTACAGGGGCCTAAGCCCGCTCTACCCCAAATAGCCAAAAAAAGGCTTAGCACAGGGGGGGGGAAAGGCCTAGCAGCGAAGGGGTTAAACCTGTGTGCTTTCTGAAGACAGTATTGAGTAGTTGTATATTTTTTTGTGAAATGCAAAGCAAGTCACTGGCAAGTAAAAAGGCACCATTTAGTAAGGGGGATCAGAATCTTGGAGATTTAAGAAGTCAAGAGGCTCATAAGGTTAGCGACAGACTAACACTTTGAACTGCAGATAACAGTCGCTTATTATTTTCTTTAAGACTATTTTTTTCTCCTACTCTGGTCAGAAGAAGTACTCAGGTTATAAGGTATGCTCCGCATATAAGCTTATATACCTCTATATAATAGGTGTCATCACTCGTTTTTTAGTACTGTAAATACAACGAAGACCCTAATAATAAAAGGTGTGGGTGGTGACAGTGTGCAAATGTAAGATTCTTCCTCTCTCCTACTAAGGAAACAAGCATTTGCAATGCAATCGGTCTCGCATTTGTTAAAGTTAGAGTTATTTGCGTTGTAAATTATATTGTGTTTTACTTATGTTTTTTGTTTATAGTGGAGTGGATGTATGTTGTTTGCATTGGAATTGTTAGTTGTGTAATTGTGTGGGGTGAAATTATGTGGTGTGTAGGGTATTTGTGTATTGGAAATATGTGGCATGGTGAATAGATAGGGGTGAGAGCTGTATAAATATATCGAAAGTAAGATTGAGAGAAATAGGTAGTTTGTATATGAAGTGCTGAATGAACTCTATATAGAGTAGTAGAAAGAGCGTGTGGGAGAGAGAGAATGAAGGGGAGAGAAAGTTATAGGCACATAAAGAGATTGCGCTTGTGTACGCAGAAGACACTGAATGGAAAGGAGGAGAGCGTGTGTTTGCGGCTTGGATTTTTAAAAAAGTTATGGTAAAGAAACTGTGCTGAAAGACCTGAATTGAACCAAGATAAGCAATGCTGGATGAGTGTGTGCATTGGAATTATGTGGATAGTAATTATGTTGTAGTAAGTGTAGTGGACTTAAGTGTAGTGGTATTGTGTGTTGTGGAGTGACATGTATTGCATGGAATTAGGTGGTGTGGTGCTGAAGTATGTGGCATGATGTGGAATTGTGTGGTGTGTATTGAGTGTATGTGGTGTGTAGTGGAACTGTGTTGTGGAGTGGAATTTTGTGCAGAGGAATGGAATTGTGTGAAGTTGAATTGTGTTGTGTGAAATTGTGTGACACTGAGTGAAAATATGTAGAGTGGAATTATGTGCCATGGCTTGGAGTGTATTAATGTGGAGTGTTACGTGGCATGGAGTAGATTTATGTGGAGTGTAATTATGTGGTATGGAGTGGAGTGTAATTTTTTTGTGTGGTATGGAATTGGTGGATGGATGGATGTGGTGTGTTGTGTAATTGTGTTGTTGAGTTGAATGATGTTGTTTGGTGTTGAATTAAATGGTGTGGAATGGAAATGTGTGGAGTTGAATTGTGTGGAATGAAACTGTGTTGTGTTGGGTGGAATTATGCTGATCGGAATTATGTGGCATGGTCTGGGGTACCTATGTGAATTGTTGCTATGTGAGTGGTTTTATGTGTGGTGTATTTATGTGGTATTGAGTAGAGTGTAAATATGTGGAGTTGAATCATGTTGGGTGTAGTGGTATGGTGTTGTGTTATTTATTTCATAGTATAACCTCAAGTTAGGTTAGGTGATGTCACGCTATGGTTTTGGAGCTAGTGTTTTTTTGGTTCAGAAAAACGAAATCATTGTATTTGCCTCTGCATTTTCTTTAAATTGAGCTGTGCTTGCATATAATCTATCAAAGGCAGGGATTTGCAGGACGGCAGTAAAAACATTTCCTTGACAGAACGGATATGTCTAGAATTATAGAGAGAGGCACAAATTTGTTTCCGAACGGCACAGGTGTATATATATATATATGGGGGTGGTGCTGTGAAATATGGACATGCTGATGTCAGAAATGTGTACTTCCATGAAATTTAAAGTTGTATAAAATCTTCCATTTCTCCCAGTGAAACTGAAAAAAGACATCGCCGATTTTTCCCCCGCTAATTAATATCGGTGTATGCTCTGCGTGGACGTGCTTTCTGCAGACAGGGAATAAAAGGCGTGCACCTTTTATTCATCTCCCACCTCGGTTATGTGCAGTGGGCTCCCCGTGGGTGCTGCAGGTTTGTGTCCCTTGGAAACACACGAATTTAGGAGTCGTGTCTGTCAAATGGGCCCATGCTTTATATACAAATTAAACTGCCTCAAGAATTTGATGGAAATCCTTGGAAACGAGCGGCAATTTTTTTTATTGTGGGTGCCCTATTGAGATGCACAGTTTTAGAACAAAATTCTGCCAGAGGTGTATGCAGTATCTTCATTAGACATCAACATCTAACGTGTGTTTGAACAGGCTGTTATGTGTGTCATTTACAAATGCTGGCCTGTTATTGGTGCATTTGTTTAAATGTCCCTCCTTTGTGGGCTTAGCTCCCTCGCTGGCGATTTCACTCAGAGAAGGTTTTGTTTGGCCATCGCACTGTTCAGCGTGTGATGGCCCCTCCTCCCTCCTCCTGTATGGGCATTGCAGCTGTATACACGCCTTGGTTCCCTCCCATCTTGCCACTCCGAGCTGCACCGTCTTTGTAAGTACTCCTCATGGCTTTTTTTTAGGTCTCGGCCTGCACCAGCGCTTGCTCTGGTCTGGCCGAGAGTTTTAGTAAGCGGGTTTTGGAAGTGCAAACCCACTGGCTTTCGGCTGGCGACCAGCTTGCGTTCACGATGGCGTGCACGCGCGCAGCTGCCATCTGGGTTTCCTATCTCTTCCTCATTTCCTCGTCATGGCTCATTAACTCTCTGGACTCTGATGTTTCAATCGCAGCAGCAGCTCACATTACCAACTGACGGCCCTGGACTACAGTCACATGAAAAACAACAGCGATTAGCATTGAAATGCAAGCTTTTTTTGTCTAGTTAGAAATATTGCTTCGGTGGGTTGATTTCACCTTATATCGCTATTTGTTTTATATTGGGAGTCACAGCCTAATTACCAGTATTTTTGTCTCACTCTGTTTTTTTTTTTAATATTTCTTCGCGCAAAGCACAAAGCTATATTTAAGGTTACTTTTTACGCGTCACTTCTTTACTCTATTTAAACTCCACACCCCCCACTCTTATTGTCTCTCTCCTTCTCTCTCTCGCCCCTCTCTAATTCTCTCTCTACTTAATTAACTCTCCCCTCTCTATCTTTTTTAGCCTTTCATTCTCTCTCACCCCTTTATCTGTTTCTCTTTCAAACTCCTTCATTCACTCTCTCTCCCCTTATTTCTCTCTCTCTATCCCACTCCACTCTTTATTCTATGTACACCCTTTCTCTCTCTTTCTCTCTCACCACCTTCTCTAATTGGGCATTATATCTTCACTCTATCTCTCACTCGGCAACACCACAGCATCACTCAGCATCACCACAGCATCACTCAGCGCAACCACAGCATAAATCAGAGCCAGCACAGCATCAATCAGAGCCAGCACAGCATCAATCAGAGCCAGCACAGCATCACTCAGCACCAACACAACATCTCTCAACGCCATCACAGCATCACTCAACGCCATCACAGCATCACTCAGTGCAACCACAGCATCACTCAGTGCAACCACAGCATTACTCAGCACAACCACAGCATCACTTAGCGCCACAACAGCATCACTCAGCGCCACCACAGCATTACTCAGCAGCACCACAACATCACTCCGCGCCACCACAGCATCACTCAGCACCACCATAGCTTCACTCAGCGACACCACATCATCACTCAGGGCCAACACTGCATCACTCAGCACCACCACAGGATGACTCAGCACCACCACAGGATGACTCAGCGCCACCACAGCATCACTCAGCGCCACCACAGCATCACTCAGCGTCACCACAGCATCACTCAGCGCCACCACAGCATCACTCAGGGCCACCACAGCATCACTCAGGGCCACCACAGCATCACTCAGGGCCACCAGAGCATCACTCAGGGCCACCAGAGCATCACTCAGCACCACCACAGCATCACTCAGGGTCACCACAGCATCACTCAGGGCCACCACAGCATCACTAGGCGCCACAACAATATCACTCGGCGCCACCACAGCATCACTCGGCGCCACCACAGCATCACTCGGCGTCACCACAGCATCACTCGGCGCTACCACAGCATCACTCGGCACCACCACAGCATCACTCGGCACCACCACAGCATCACTCGGCACCACCACAGCATCACTCGGCACCACCACAGCATCACTCGGCGCTACCACAGCATCACTCGGCGCTACCACAGCATCACTCAGCGCCACCACAGCATCACTCAGCGCCACCACAGCATCACTCAGCGCCACTACAGCATCACTCAGCGCTACCACAGCATCACTCAGCGCCACAACAGCATCACTCAGCGTCACCACAGCATTACTCAGCAGCACCACAGCATCACTCCGCGCCACCACAGCATCACTCAGCACCACCATAGCTTCACTCAGCGACACCACATCATCACTCAGGGCCAACACTGCATCACTCAGCACCACCACAGGATCACTCAGCACCACCACAGGATCACTCAGCACCACCACAGCATCGCTCAGCACCACCACAGCATCGCTCAGCGCCACCACAGCATCACTCAGCGCCACCACAGCATCACTCAGGGCCACCACAGCATCACTCAGGGTCACCACAGCACCACTCAGGGCCACCACAGCATCACTCAGGGCCACCACAGCACCACTCAGGGCCACCACAGCATCACTCAGGGCCACCAGAGCATCACTCAGGGCCACCAGAGCATCACTCAGGGCCACCAGAGCATCACTCAGCACCACCACAGCATCACTCAGCACAACCACAGCATCACTCAGGGTCACCACAGCATCACTAGGCGCCACAACAATATCACTCGGCGCCACAACAGCATCACTCGGCGCCACCACAGCACCACTAGGCGCCACCACAGCATCAGTCGGCACCACCACAGCATCAGTCGGCGCCACCACAGCATCAGTCGGCGCCACCACAGCATCAGTCGGCGTCACCACAGCATCACTCGGCAGCACCACAGCATCACTCGGCACCACCACAGCATCACTCAGCACCACCACAGCATCACTCAGTGCCACAACAATATCACTCAGCACCACCACAGCATCACTCAGCACCACCACAGCATCACTCAGCGCCACCACAGCATCACTCAGCGCCACCACAGCATCACTCAGCGCCACCACAGCATCACTCAGCGCCACCACAGCATCACTCAGCGCCACCACAGCATCACTCAGCGCCACCACAGCATCACTCAGCGCCACCACAGCATCACTCAGTGCCACCACAGCATCACTCAGCGCCGCCACAGCATCACTCAGCGCCGCCACAGCATCACTCAACGCCGCCACAGCATCACTCAGCACCGCAACAGCATCATTCAGGGTCACCACAGCATCGCTCAGCACCACCACAACATCGCTCAGCACCACCACAGCATCATTCAGCACCACCACAGCATCACTCAGGGCCACCACAGCATCACTCAGTGCCACCACAGCATCACTCAGTGCCACCACAGCATCACTCAGCACCACAACAGCATCACTCAGCGCCAAGACAATATCACTCAGCACCACAACAGCATCACTCAGCGCCAAGACAATATCACTCAGCACCACCACAGCATCACTCAGCACCACAGCAGTATCACTCAGCAAGACCTGAGTATCATTCAGCATCACCTCAGCATCGTCTCCGCAACAGTCACCACCACCACCACTACCACCTCAGCATCACTCAGCACCACCTCAGCCTGCTCTCGGAATCTGGCATCTGTTGATTCTCCCCTAGCGTCTGGCCGCTGCTAGTGTTATAATACAGGTACTAGTTCCCAACCTTCACCCACCGATTGTTTATGCCCCCTCAAAAAAAAAGCTTTAACAAACACCCATTGCAATAGGCAGAAACAAGTTGCCAGCATTGCAAGAACAAAAGAAAACTGAGGAAATTTTTATTGTAAATACTTTTTTTAATATGGTCGTTCAGTTTTACATAATGCCTTCTTGGTCATATATAAAGTAACAAAAATGCTTCTGACACTTTTTTATTATAACTTTTCAGCATGCTGCACAGCAGCCACACTTCTCTACAGCACAGCTTGAAGACATTGGCAAAGTCAATAGCTCTGGCTAAACACTTATAAGGCCCCAAAGGCGAGACCTATTGACTATGCCAATGCTTGTTTTGGTCTGCCTTTCAGTGAGACTCGATTGTGTTTTTCTTAAATTATTTACTGTGTGCTTAATGTTTCCGAACTTATTGTTTAGTTGAGGCGTGCAGAGTTAATATTTTATTACAACGCAGCCTCCTTGGCGGGCAACCTGGACAGCGGCTGCACCACCCTGTCCGAAGGGCCGCCAACCCAGCTTCCGGTATGCCCCTTCACGGCACCGCGCTCCCGAGCACTCCGGCCAAGCGGCACCACTGCCATGCCCAGTGCTGTGGCAAGGTGTACGGCAAGTCTTTGCACCTTAAGGGCATATGCAGACAAACAAACTTTTATTCTTGTGTTATGTTCCTTGTTTTATGTGCACTGGATATGGAAAATGTCCTGTGCGTGATGTTTTACTTTTAGTTTTGTGAAACACAGCGCTTTAACTGTAATTATGGCGGCCTCACCTTTCGCCACACTTGATGTTTAACTTTCATTCTTGTTTTGTCTGCACTAGATATGGAAAATGTCCTGTGCGCGATGTTTTACTTTAGGTCGTGCCTTTAGCCACACTTTATGTTTAACTTTCATTAGACGCGGTGTCCGCTTTATAGCGTTTGCGTTTTTTGTTTGTTTTTTCTATGTTGGGGCAGCCCTCGCCGCCTGCGCCTCTGCAGCACACATGGCACTACCTCAACTCTGGTTGCAGCCAGTGCTCCTGCAGCGAGCTAGCTGCCCAGCACCCGCCTTCGCCACTTTCAGGCTCGCAGCTCAGCAAACGGATTCTGCAAACACACCTTCTATTTGACATTAAATCATCTGTTCAAAATGTTAGTCAGTTTATTTCAGGCTGGCCGTGTTAAATAAGCCGGCTGTTCTACCAATTGTAAATCTGACCATGACTAGTTTTGACCGCCTTGCAAATCTTGGTAATGAGAGTTGGGACATGCTTGCATTTTGGGGAGCTGCTACGTTTTACCCTCTCAAGAGAGCGCAGAGATAAGCAGGTGCGTCATCGCATGCTCTCGATGACGCCTTGCACAATTCTGTCCAGAGTTTCATTTTAACGTGGTCGTTTACATTGCAGCCTTCCAAACAATGTCGTTTTTATTTAAACTACTTACTAAAATACGGATATATCTTTACTTGTTTTACTGGTATGTTATGCATTGATTAGGTAAGATATTCTCAAATAGCACATAGTAAGAATTCTCAATTAATAAATATGTAATTGCTCTTTTTAAACCGGCACTATAAATAACAATACCCTGTGAATCTTTATATATAGGATGCGATAAACGAAAAATAAGAATGCTGACCCGGAAGTAGCAAACGTCGATTTTCGTGCTTGCAGGCACTAAAATCTTCAAGTCCAATTATCTAAAAGGCATTTTTCATCCGTTACATTTCTGCAGGCTTGACCTGCCTTAATTTGTCAGGTGAAAAACCGAACATTGAACTTTACGGACAAACGTATAATTAGGACATATGAGCAAACAGAGGTTTGCTCTCTGGACTGTCCCTTCAATTAAGAAAATCCTCCTGCTTCCCTGTTCTTTTTTGAGGCACAACGTATAAACACCTCAGACAGACACACACACATGGCTTTGGGAATCCTCAATGCATCTGACATTTCAGTTATCTGCATCCTTGAATTTGTTGACAGTCCTCAACAATTTGACAGCGTTGGAGAAGAGTGATTGCATTTCTGCGCTTTCATAAGTGCAGCAGGTGTAGTGCAAACAAGCTATCAATCCCCCGTGTGTAAAGTCCGCTTCAGAAATTAAGAAAAAACATCAAGTGGTAACTTCAGAATAAATCTGTACAGTTGCGTGATAAACTAAATAAACTATGTCAAGGAGTCTTTGACTCTGAGTTTTGGATAAAAAGGAAAATTCATAAAAAGCGAGTCTTGCATTCTATAGCCACGACTGTGCAATGCTTATGCCCTTTTGAGATGGAGACCTCAGGGGACTTTGAGGTCTGCTTGGGTTTGAGCAGAGAGCAGAAAATGATGCACTGTTGTATTTTGGATATTGGTCAGGAAAATGCAAATAAGAAACGGGGGTATCAAAGATTGGACTGCAAAAAGAAGAGGGAAAACCAGAAGAGTAACTTGCTCCATCTAGGCTCCCAGGTTTTGGACCAACATCCCCATCAACATCAGAACTGTTCCAATCCTGCTACAGCACAGAAATGATCTGAAAATCTACCCCTTCAGTAAATATAGGCTTTGCTACCCTCGAACATTCTGCTTGACTGTAAACAATCCTGAATCTTAACTCAGGACTCCCACCCTTACTCAAAACTCCTTTGCACTGCAGCTAGCGTTGCGCTTTATATATACCTATGCATGCATACATACATACATACATACATACATGCATACACATGCAAAATTAGAGAAAAATGAAAAAGATAAATTTCTAACTGAAAGTTATTTATCTTTATTTTATGCACTCGCATGAAGCAAGTGGCATGGGCCATTGGTCTCTCCATTCAGATATGACTTTAACACCCCCTCCCTTTAATTTTAGGGCATTATTACCTTATTAATTTAACCAATCCTTCGATATTTGGCATTTTCCACACAGCTGGTCCTCGATTGGAGACACACTGTTTTGCTTCCCTGCATCCCTGTGGAACCGCTACTGGCCCCCAGTTGCAGAAAGTATGCTGCATGGCTAAATACTTATAAGGCCCCAAAGGCGAGACCGATTGCATTGCAAATGCTTGTTTTATGTATGGAATGTGCGTGTGAGTTTAAGGCACTGCACCTCTCTGTAAATTTGTGTGGTATTGTTTTAAGCCATAATGGAACATTTTTCCGTATCCTCATACATAAGTAATTACAGGCTACAGGGCGTGACATTTCTCACACGTCGGCAAGTAATCGTGCAAGGAAGCGGGCTGTAGTCTCGGCGTCGGTTCACCACCCTGTGATTCTGATAGTATGTGTCTTTTCATAGCATAACAAACCCTCAGAGATCAGGAACTCTACACATCCTTACCAAGCTCAAAATCCTACGAATTCTGCACATATATCAGAGGTCCCGATTCGAAAAGTATTATCTGTTGCAGATGTCATTTTTATCTCCTTACACACAGCATGGTGACATGTCACTGTAAAAATATAAATCGGTAATTCTAGCACAGCTAGTATCGAAATGGGGTGTTAGCTTCCGTCCAGCCAATGACTAGTGTTAAGAACATGTCGACCGAACTCCATGAGGTGTGACTGGAAAGGGAGGGGTGCCAGAAGATGGGAAAAGCGTCTGGGGGGAGCAGCGTCGCCATGTCCATCCCTCAGCCCGAAGGGAAATAGTGACGCAGCAGAATACTCTGTACGAATTCTGCACGTCGTTGCGCCTAACGTAGGCGAAACTCAATAAAGAAAATAATACAGTACCGTGTAACAACCAAGGAAAGGGGCCAGTAGCCATGGGAGGTTCAAAATGAAGACAAGGCCGTACTAAGGAGGGACTAACAAACCTATTAACGATTCAATTCAATTAACTTTATTCAACCTTAACCATTAAGATCATAAAAGTGTAGAAGTCATACAAACAATCGATTAATATATCTCAATTTCATAGCATAATAATCAGTAATTACAGATAAAAACAAGGTAAAAAAGTTAAGTTTAAAAATACAGTATTAAAACATGTAAATTCATTTGAAATATAAAAAATACATACAAGACAGTACCATCATCAGTTAAGGTGCAAACTATGGGCTAATCGATCTCCGATTTACTAAAGCCAAACATAGATAGGACGCAAGGGAGAAACATACATAAATATCAGGTAGCGTTTGGAGGAAAAACAGTGCTGGACTACATTGGGCAAATTTATATTTCTGGAATATTGGGCGGATATACTTTTTACCCTCAGTGATATAAAATTTGCAAAACAAAATATAAAATGAAGATTGGACTGAGGAGAAGTACCGTCACATGGGCATACTGGCAGTTCACTAATTGAATACACTCCCGAGGGGAAGCCCAACATACAAGGGATAAGATTTAATCTAAAACGTATTAATACATATCGGTGGCGCATGTTGGTCACAGCAACCAAGTATGAATTGGGGCCCACAGAAACAGAAGGTAATCCCAGGTATAATACTACCATGGTTTTGTTACAGTTTGATGTGTATCTCTTTTTTTCCCTAAACGTTTGGAAGCGAGATTTAATTTCAGCTTTGGGAACTTTCTGGCAATTAACAGGATCATTGTATAATGCTTCTAGGCCCAGACTTACTAATATTTCTCTTACATAATTGAGCCAAGGGGCCTTGTGGGCCTGTTCACAATCAAGACAATCCTTACTTAATGATGTTTTGGGTTAGGCCCACCGTATCCCTTTGCCAGATTGAAAGCCATAGTAAAACTGGCGCAAGAGATATAACGTATGTTATATATGGTAAATTCAATTTGTGATGCATTGTATAGCTTGAGCAACTATTAGGTAGAGATAGTAGTTTTTTAAAGAAACCATCTTCTAGTCGTTGTAGGTGATCAGCCTTCGATATTCCCCAAACTCCAGCTCCATATGTTGCGGAAGAAATGGCCTTAGCTGAATAAATCTTTTAATTGGCTCTAATGGCTTACTGCCCAGTTTTTTTATAAAGGAGAACATAGCCACAGTGCACTTCTCTAGGGCATTGCATCTGTTTAAAATCATATTTGCCCATGTTCTGCTACTGTTAAAAAGTACACCCAGGTATAAAAAGGACTTCGTAATCTCAACCTATTAACGAATCCGAAGGCAGCATTTACGAAAGACAATGACACAAGCCAATTAAAAATATGGGTAGACAGTGGGCGCGGCTTCTCTCCCATACTCACTACAGCAGTCTTGCAGAGCTAGCAGCGCATGCGCGCTGCTGCTAGGCTCGACCTAAAAAGCACAATCTTACAGGCAACAAACGTTTTACTTATTTATATATTTTTTCAGATGGATTTGTGGCTCAATGTTAGTGTTAAGTACTTCTCCACAACAGACTAAGTGTACCATTTTATATTTATTTAGACCTACAGCTTTACACCCCCAACATCCAACCCGCCTTCCATCAGCCAACACCCAGCAGTCCCATTCCATTCCCTCATCCATAGAACCCAGACTTATGTCACTAGCTGATGTGAGAGACCACAAAGCCCAGATGCAACAATTACCTCTTCTCCTCATTTTCTTAGTTCACATTTTGTTTTCCCATACGACCACCCAGGTCGTGTCCTCAATGTTCTCAGTAAAACCCTAGATCCATTTTCAAGATATTCAGTTCAGCTTAACAAGTTATTTCTAACCCAAAGTAACTTTTCTAATCAATCGAGTTCGATTGTTTAAGCCCCAAATGGAAATTAAGTTATTTTTCTCAAATAGCCAATTAGGAGCATGTAAAGTAAGCACGCCCTACACCCAGAAAAATAAAAACTTGATGGTGGTATGTTTGAATTATTCTCAGAAACTGTTGATTACTCTTGCTCACATTTCAATCAATCAATCAGGGAATTGTAAAGCGCGCTACTCACCCGTGAGGGACTCAAGGCTGAGGGGTGGGGGGGAGTAAGCAGCTCCGTTCAGTCGAAGAGCCAGGTCTTGAGGGCCTTCCTGAAGATGTTCAGAGAGGGGGCGCATCTGATGTCGATCGGGAGCTCGTTCCAGGTCTTGGCCGCGATGTAGGAGAAGGCTCTTCCTCCCGTTCTGGCTCTGCGGATTCGTGGGGTTTCGGCGAGGGCGAGGTCGGCGGATGGGAGGTTTCTCTTGGGTACGTGGAAGGAGATTCTCTCGGTGAGGTATTGGGGTCTGGTGTTGTGGAAGCATTTGAAGGCGTGTGAATATCTTAAATGTTACTCTCTTCTCGACGGGGAGCCAGTGGAGGTCTCGCAGGTGTTGGGTGATGTGTTCTTGTCGAGGGATGCCGAGGACGAGTCTAGCTGCGGCGTTCTGTATGGTCTGGAGTTTGTGGAGCAGAGACTTGTTGATTCCGGCGTAGAGGGCATTTCCGTAGTCCAGTATGCTGGTTATAAGTGCATGGGTGACGGTTTTTCTTGATTCGGGGGGGATCCATTTGAAGGTTTTGCGAAGGATGCTGAGGGTGTTGAAGCAGGTGGAGGCGACAGCATTGACCTGTCGGGTCATGGAGAGAGAGGAGTTGAGTACGATGCCGAGGTTCCGGACATGGTCCGTGGGGGTGGGCGGGCTGCCGAGGGTGGTGGGCCACCAGGTGTTGTCCCAAGCAGTGAGGGAGAGGCCGAGGATCTCTGTCTTCTCCGAGTTGAGCTTCAGGCAGCTGCTGCTCATCCAGGATGCGACGTCCTTCATTCCTTCCTGGAAGCTGAGTCTGGTGGTGCCGGGATCCTTGGTGAGGAAGAGGATGAGCTGGGTGTCGTCGGCGTAGGAGACTATGTTGAGTCCATGTTGTCTGACGATGGTGGCGAGGGGGGCCATGTAGATGTTGAAGAGATCTCTGTGGGTTCAGAGAGGAAGGGTGGCAGTCTGATTCTTTGGGTCCTGCCGGTGAGGAAGGAGCAGAGCCATTTTAGGGCGGTTCCCCGTATGCCGGCGTCGTCGCGTCTGGCGGCGAGTGTGCGGTGGGAGACGGAGTCGAAGGCAGCGGAGAGGTCGAGTAAGATCAGGGCCGTGGGGTGGCCTTGGTCGAGGAGGGTGTGGATGTCATCGGTGGCGGTGAGTAGGGCGGTCACGGTGTGTGGTTGCTGCGGAATCCGGATTGGGAGGGGTCGAGGATGGAGTTCTCTTCGATGAATTTCGTTAGTTGGGCGTTAACGGTCTTCTCTGTGACTTTGGCCGCGAAGGGGAGGAGGGAGATGGGTTGGTAGTTTTTGCGGTCCGAAGGGTCTTCCGAGGGCTTCTTGAGCAGGAGTTTGACTTCTGCGCATTTCCAGTCGTCGGGGAAGGTGTCGGTTTCGAAGGTGGTGTTGATGGTGCGTCGTAGTTCAGGAGCGATGCCGGCGGCGGCTCTGTGGAAGATGTGCAGAGGGCAGGGGTCCGTGGGTGCTCCTGAGTGGATGCCTTTCATGATTGATTCAGTGTCTTTGGTGGTGGCTGGGGTCCAGGCGGAGATGATGGGTTGGCTGGCATTGTTGGAGGGGGGAGTGGTTTCGGAGTCCGGTGTCCGTTCGTTGAAGTTGTAGCAGAGAGACTTGATTTTCAGATGGAAGTAGGAGCTGAGCTAGTTGCAGAGGTCCTGGGAAGAGGTGATGTTTGTGGCCTCGCTGGGGGATTTGGTGAATTCTTGGATGATGCTGAAGAGTTCCTTCGAGTTGCTGGCGTTGGCGGTGATCTTGTTCTGGATAAAGGTTTGTTTGGTTGATCTGATGAGATGGTGGTGTTCTTTAATGGCGTTCTTGTATGTGGTGCGGTCTTCTGACATTTTGCTGTTTCGCCACTTCTTCTCGAGACATCTGCAGATGCACCTGGATTCTTGGAGATCGGTGGTGAACCAGGTGGCTTTCCTGGGGTGTTGTCTGTGGGGGTTGCGAAGGGGTGCGAATTCGTCAGAGCAGTTGGAGATCCATCTGTGTCGTTCTTTGGCTGCGAGGTTGGCATCGGTCGACGTGGAGGGGGCATCCCGGTAGAGGGTGGAGCTTAGGTGCTCCTCAGTGACCTTACTCCAGTTTCTTCGTGGTGGGCGTGGTGCAGGTTTGGGGGTGGTGGGTTTGTTGACGTGGAAGTGTACGCAGTGGTGGTCCGTCCAGAGGGGTTGTGTGGTGTGGCTGAAGTGGATGTTGTTACCCCCTGCAAAGATGGGGTCGAGGGTGTGTCCTGCCTTGTGGGTGGGGGTGGTGATGAGCTGTTTTTGTCTGAGGTTGGCGAGGTTGTCCAGGAGAGTGGAGGTGTTGGGATCGTTGAGGTTGTCGAGGTGGAAGTTGAGGTCTCCGATGAGTATGTAGCCCGTGGAGGCGATGGCGTGTGGTGCGACGAGGTCGGCGATGGTAGTGATGAATGCAGTTTGAGGTCCCGGGGGTCTGTAGGCGATCGTGCCATGTAGGGTGGATCTGGGGCTGGTCTGTATCTAGAAATAGAGGTGCTCGGTGGTGGACAGGGAGTCGCTCATAGTGGAGGTGGTGAGTCGGAGGGAGCTCTTGTGTGCGATGGCGAGTTCTCCTCCTGGGCGGTCGGGCGGTCTTTCCTCTGGACCTTGTATCCGTCGGGGATGGCGGTGGCGATGTTGGGAGCGGAGGTGGAGTTGGTCCAGGTTTCTGTGAAGAAGGCGACGTTAGGCGAGGTGATGTCGAGGAGGTCCCAGATCTCTACGGCGTGTCTGTGCAGGGAGCGCACGTTGAGGAGGATGCACCTCAGGGCTTCGGGGGTGCTGGTGTTCGGCGTGGTGGCATCGGTTGTGGGGGTGTAGAGGGTGGTGAAGGTTCGGCAGCAGTGTCGGCAGGAGAACTGGCCATGAGTGTATTTCGGTGTGGACAGATGGCAGTTGTTGTTTCTTCCGGGGTTGAGTGCGAGGAGGGCAGTAGTGTCATAGCGGTGGGTGGTTGGAGATCGAGGGTCTCTGGCGTTGGACGCGGTCGGGTCGCGGACGGGTGCAGACGGGCTTGCCTTTGGCGCGCTTTCGGCACACCAGCGGCGTGCTCGCTGCGCACAGCCGCGCAGCGGCCGCCATTAAATGGGAGAGGGGAGGGAAGCTCAGCTGGGAGGCGGGAACGGCAGGGGGGAGGGGCCGCCGGGGAGCAGCGGCAGGAAAAGGGCGGCAGGAAAATGGGCACGGAGGAGAAAAACAAGGGCACAGGCACAAAACGAAGAAGGGCAGAAAAACAGAGTCACAGACAGACAGGCACCGAAATAACCTTAAAAATACACTGAAGACAGACAAAAGACATAAAGACAAAACGGGCACAAAAAGGCAGACAGACAACAGCGGAACAGCAGAAGAGCAAGGATCTCCCACTGGATCACCAGGGATGAGGCACAGGCAGGAGCCTGCGGGTGGAGGAGGGCCTCGAACACCTACCAGACACCTCTCAGCGGCACAACAGCGGAGCTGCTGGGGGAGAGAGCAGGTCTCTGACCAGGAGGTCAGAGGTCTAGCTTGCTCACCCTCGCAGCGGCTGCCATTAAATAGGGGAGGGGGGAGGGAAGGACAGCTGGGAGGTGGGAACGGCAGGGGGTAGGGGCTGTGGGGGAGCAGCAGCGGGAAAAGAGTGGCGAGAAAATGGACACAGAGGAGAAAAACATTTCAGGCCATCTTTTTTTTTTGCTCCCAGTGCTTCCAGTCACAGAGACAAACCATCGGCAAATCATGTTTGGTCCAGTTCCACAGGGACCAGTCCAGCACTAATTGCCAGGTTCTCACCGAAAAGAAATACAAGCAGCCCAACACGTGTTTTGCCCGGGTTGGGTCAGGTGCAGCTTGAGTCCCATGCACACTTAGATATGGGGCCAATGTCTGGGTATACCCATGGCACTGATGCACTTAATGAAAAAAGTGCTGGAATGCATGCTTTAAAAATACGGTTGATGGATAGGTACTCCACTATGAAGCTCCTCAGGCCTCCCGCCCTATGACCCCTTTCAGAAGTCCTATTGCCCCATTCTAACCTCCTGCCTGTCACCCATTCCCACTCTAATGGCAGAAATATGTCTACCTGTGCCCTGGGGCCACCGCCGTGCTAGGGATGCTGTGCTTGTTTCTTTCCCTCTCCAGATCCTGGGCTCAGTGAAACAGCAGGGCTGCCCTCAGCTCCAGCTGACACCGGCTGCTGGTAACTGGCTCTGCGACCACCCGAGGTCACCTCTGCAGTTACTTCTCTCCGGGTGCCATCTTTCACAAATGAACAGACGGCTGGCCAGTTCTATGAGTCTTGGTGCCTCACATCCAATCAAGAAGAATTGTAAGGTCAGCCAATCCACCCCAGCCCACTGCCTCAGCTGCTGTGCAGGAATGGACAAAAATGAACACATTCTGAACGCTGGGATCCAAGCCTCCTATGACTGCTAGAGGCCATCAGCAACACATGCCTCCCTTCCTTATCTCCTTAAATTAAGTCTCTGTGCTGGATGAAGATTGCCATGATTCTCTCTTGCCAAGCTGAGAAGCACATACAACAATTGGACTGCTTCCACCAACCAACATGGACATCGCTGTCTTGCAAGATTTACCACTGCCACACTGGGAGGAGGCAAGCAACTCATCTGCACTACCAGTGTCAACACCAGGAGAACGCATGAGTGGCCTTCTGTATCAAATCATAGGAACAAAATAACTCCCTTTAAATCACCCTTCCTCAAATCGGAGTCGACATTTACATCTCTAGCATGAAAAGAGTCCTTCCGATCATCAGACACCCGACGTCCAACCAGGAAGATCTGCACACACTCTGTTCATTTGGGAACATACAACCATGCTCCAAGAGATGGTAACCCCAAGCACTGTGGACAAGAGCTTCTCTACTGTGTATTGACAAACCTCAAACACTAAAAATGTCACGATGAAAGCAAACAGACAAACCCTCCAAAATAACACCTACATAAGTCCAAGCTAATATCACCAAGCCCAATCTCCCATTTTTAAAAAAAAACTCTTTTGATTGAATTTGTACAGTTATACAGCAGGCATGAAGACCAGCACATTTGAACAGCGAAATACATTGCAAGTCGTATTCACTTCTTACACTCTCAGACCTCAATCATCATTTACAACTGTGGCACTTCCTTCCCCCCTGGATCTATTCCCTCGGTAGGAGGGGAGACACAGATATTGCCACTATGACTGTTCCATTTACCCCAAACCCGTTCCCACTTCTGGAGGCACCCCCTACTTTTATAGACTTCCTTTTCGGCGATCATGCACCAGTCCATGTCCCGTTCCCACTCCACTAGGGTTGGTGACTCAGCTGCACCCTATCTCCGGGCTATATTTCCTTTTGCAATGATAAAACCCAAAGTGATCCAAAGTTGCTCCGTGCGGGTCATGTCTGTTGCCTCCCATATGTTAAGTATGCATAGTTTAGGTGCTAACTGAAGGGCTCCACCACTGACGTCTATCCTACATGCAATTATTGCTTCCCAATATGCCTTGACAGCCGGGCAGTCCCAAAGTGTGTGGTAGAAGGTGCCGACCCCCCACATACCCTCCTGCACCCTGCCTCATCACACCGTCCAGGGTGACACAGGAAACGTATGATCTGTGAAGTATTTTTAGTTGAATTAGTCAGCCGCGATGATATGGCTACTTCACGCGTCAGGATTTCAATCTTAGCCATGGCACAATTGAATGCCTTTACCCATCCTATGTCTTTTTAGATGCTGAAAAGCGTGACAATGTTCTGAATTTATTATACTGTCTGTACATGTAAAAAAAGAATCAAATAGAGTTATATCAAACTCCTTGACTAAATTGTTTTGATCCAACTGTTCAACTAAGTAGTGGACATATTGAGGATATTTTGACAAAACATGTATGAAAGAATTATAATTCTGATGAAATTAATGACATTAGACAGACCAGTGTGAATGCAGAAGTATGCCAGGAAGACATAGATCAGTATTAGGTTATAAAATCATGTGATGGGTATATATGTATAAGTACAACTTGGAATTACTTCAATTATATTCCTAGTTTTTTTTTTTTTAAAAGATTATTAATAAGTAACAAAAGATTGAAAGAAAAAACAATAAAATTGATTTTTTTGATATGAAATAATTTTTGGGTGTTTGCATACTTTTTATACTTGTGAGTCCACTTTTCCATTATGTTTCCTAAATGTTTTTTCACATGTACTTCACGCGTCATGCCAGTCCTCTTCCTCCAATGTTCCTATATCTGCCTGCCAGCGCTTGCGGAGATGCTGAAGTGGGTCAGGTAAGTTATTTATTATTTTCTGGTAAGTCAGGGAAATAGCCCTACAGTCTATATACTCTGTCAGGAGTCTGTCCTCTAGTGGTGAGGCCTCCGGTATTTTCTCTTCGGCCTGAACTACAGCCCTTAGCGCATGCCTAATTTGTAAATATCTAAATATTTCACCCTCAGACAATTCGTATTCTTTCTGTAGGTCAGTAAATGAGAGTACCTGAAGCATATTTCAAATCAATAGAAGGAGAAGTCCGAACCCTCATATGGGATGGAGAGCCACCTTGTGGTGCCACTTTAGTTGCGGTTATTTTGAAGAACTCTATTGGGAGGCCATTTGGCCTCATAGCCTTCCCTGATTGCATGCTGTGTATGGCAGACCTTTATCATCGATCGTGAGGTCTGCCTCTAGTGCTTGTCGGTCCTCCGACGACAGGATTGGCACGGTAGGTCTGTTAACAATTCCTTTGACTCCTCTATAATGGCCGAGGCCACGGGTAAGTAGAGGTGTTCAAAGTAGGCCGCAAAAGCCTCTGTGATGGCTTGCAGATCTCTCAGTAATTCACCCTCTTCTCCTCATAGCGCCGTTATCCAGTGATCCGCCCGCTCCCGCCTATCCAGCCAAGCAAGTAATTTACCTGCACGTTCCCCGTGTTCATATATTCTATGTTGTGTCGCCCGGTGTTTCTCCCTTGCTACTTCTGTTGTCTGATCCTATACTCCTGTCGGTAAACAGACAAAATATTGAGTTTCAATTATCGACCTACCTGAATATCGATGTTGAAATATCGTCATGCCAGAATATCGACAGTCAGAATATCGTCGACAAGAATACCGAGTTGAAGGTAAGTAATATCGTTTTTAAAATATCGATGTTAAAAATATCGTTTTTTAGTTAGTGTTATGTATGTTAGTATTTAATTCAAATGTATGTGTTCTATATTTTTGTGTAACTGTTGCTTTTGTATTTGAATATATGTGTTAAATTTTTATGTTATAAATTTTTTTTTAACAACATTTTGGGGCCGATTCCGATCTCGGCCGGTAGGATCTCGAATCGGATTCGGCTTTACCGGATCCGATTCGGAGCCCTGTTTCCCGACCGAACCGTACGCGGGTCCGGCCGAGCGAGTACGATGCGAAATCGCCGACCGACTCGTCCGGGCGTCCCGACCGCTCCGACCAACTCGCTCCCGGCTCGAACCGCTCCGACCGACTCGCTCGGACTCGACTCGCACCGCGCAATGGAGACGTTTCCCGGCCGGGTAAGCACGATGCGCGCCGCGAGCAGTCCGACCGAGCCGCGCACTACGGCTCGTAAGAGCTGTCGGAGCCGTACTTTGGGGTCCGTGTCGGACCCCCTGTACGCGTAGCCGCGCGAGTCGCACACAGGGGGACCCATGGGTCCCCCTACCTGTGCGTGTACGGCGCGAGTCGCTTCGCCGCGTACCCGCTGTAGGGGCGCCCTTGTCCGACTTCGCTCCCATTGAGTCAATGGGAGCCCGCGTACGCGTTGTACGACCGGCTCCCATTGACATCAATGGGAGTCCGACCGACTCGAGTCCGATAACATACGGACGCATCGTACTCGTTCGGTCGGACTGCACGGGTCCGATTCGGTCGGAAATCTCTCCGGGTCCGGCTCGGTCGGAGAAATTTCCGGCCCGAATCGGAATCGACCCCTTTGTGTTTTAGTTCCGTAGCGGGTTGTGGGTTTATAGGAGAATAGGGTGGGAAGTAATTTAATTATAATAAATTTATTAATAATTTTTATAAGTTATTAATTATTTTTTAACTACATTTTGCGTTTTAGTTCTGTAGCGGGTTGTGGGTTTATAGGGGAATAGGGTGGGAAGTAATTTAATTATAATACATTTATTAATAATTTTTAGAAGTTATTAATTATTTTTTTATAACATTTTGTGTTTTAGTTCCATAGCGGGTTGTGGGTTTATAGGGGAATAGGGTGGGAAGTAATTTAACTATTATTAATTAATTATGTTTATTAATTAATATTAATGATTTATTAATTGGTTATTAATAATTATTAATTCATTGTTAATTATGTTAATTGTTTCATTTTTTAGGAGTGGGTTGTGGGTTTATAGGGGAGTGGGGTGGGAAGTAATTTAATTATAATTAATTAATTTATGTTTTTTATTAATTAATATTTACGTTTTTAATATTTTATATTGTTAAATGTGGTTATTACTTTATTATTAAATATTTATTATTTGGATATTAATAATTATTAATTAATTAATAATTATGTTAATTGTGTCTTTTTTAAGAGTGTGTTGTGCGTTGATAGGGGAGTAGGGTGGGAAGTAATTTAATTTTAATAAAAGTTTTATTATTTTTTTCCATAATATTTATTTAAAGAAAGTTATTTTATAGTGTTAATTGTGTGAACTAATTTATTAGTGATTGTTTTTAATTTGCTTGTTAATTGTTATTAATTAATTAATTGTCAATTAATTATGTTAATTTTGTAATGTTTTACAATATTGGTGGTGTCGTTTATAGGGGAATATGGTGGGAGGTAAATTATTTTTGAATAATTAATTATTTGTTAATTAATGTTAATTATTTTGCTGGAGTGGGAATACTAAATTATTCCCTCCGCTATCCAACATTTTCCCTACTGTTGCATTTGCTGGAGTGGGAATATTAAATTATTCCCCTCCGCTATCCAACACTTTCCCTATAGTTGCATTCGCTGGAGTGGGAATAGTAATTTTTACCCCCCGCTATCCAACAGTTTCCCTACTGTTGCACTTACTGGAGTGGGAATAGTAATTTTTACCCCTCCGCTATCCAACACTTTCCCTACTGTTACACTCGTTGGAGTGGGAATAATAATTTTAAAGCTCACCGCTATACAACACTTTCCCTACTGTTGTATTCACTGGAGTGGGAATAGTAATTTTTACCCACCCGCTACCCAACACTTTTCCTACTGTTGCACTCGCTGGAGTGGGAATAGTAATTTTTACCCACCCGCTATCCAACACTTTCCCTACTGTTTCACTCCCTTGGGTGGGAATAGTAATTTTTACCCTCCCGCTATCCAACACTTTCCCTACTGTAGCACTCAGTGGAATGGAAATAGTAATTTTTACCCCCCGCTATCCAACAGTTTCCCTACTGTTGCACTTACTGGAGTGGGAATAGTAATTTTTACCCCTCCGCTATCCAACACTTTCCCTACTGTTACAGTTGTTGGAGTGGGAATATTAATTTTTACCTCCCCGCTATCCAACACTTTCCCTACTGTTGCACTCACTGGAGTGGGAATAGTAATTTTTACCCACCCGCTATCCAACACTTTCCCTACTGTTGCACTTGCTGGAGTGGGAATAGTAATTTTTACCCACTCGCTATCCAACACTTTCCCTACTGTTGCACTCACTGGAGTGGGAATAGTAATTTTTACCCTCCCGCTATCCAACACTTTCCCTACTGTTGCACTTACTGGAGTGGGAAAAGTAATTTAAACCCCTGCACTATCCAACACTTTCCCTACTGTTACACTCGTTGGAGTAGGAATAGTAATTTTTAACTCCCCACTATCCAACATTTTCCCTACTGTTGCACTCACTGGAGTGGGAATAGTAATTTTTACCCCTCCGCTATCCAACAGTTTCCCTACTTTTGTACTAAATTATTATTTAAAATGTAATTAATATTTTATATATTAAAATTATAATATAATTTTTTTTATTTATAATACTTATGTTACAGGTGTTTGTGTATATGTATTCAATTGTATTTTAGATATATTTCTAATATGTTATAATTAAATAAAAATATTGTTTATTAATTATTTTAAAGTAAATATATATACATTAAATTGTAAATATGTATGTTTATTTTATTTAAATTAAATTTAATATTTATATTTTTTTACATTTACAAATAAATTAAAAAGAATTTATTTTTAAGTTAATCATATTTTTTTTATTTTACTATTTTTTTAACATTAAAAAAAACGATATATTTAACTTCGATATTTTAAACAACAATATTTTTTTCTCGATATTTTTGTACTTACCATGTTGTAGCTAGGATCTCGATATTCTGGACATCGATATTCTTGACATGATATTCTGGTAGGTCGATATTGTTGTCGTCGATATTTTGTCAGTGATCCCTCCTGTCGCTTTAGTTCCTGCGTGTGTTGAGCTACCTCGTCTTGCATGTGCGTGGCTGTCTGTTCCATAGCTAAAATATCGCGTTCCAGCTCCTCAAGTTTTTTAACCTTCTCTTTCTTGTGCCCCACCATGAGGGAAAGCACCTGTCCTATTAGCACCATCTTGTAAGCCTCCCAGATAGTTTGAGGAGATTGGACTGAGCCCACATTCTCTTTGAAATATTCGTCGGTGGATTTAATGAGGCTGGTTTTGACATGTGGGATTTTGAGGTACCAGGGATTAATCGATATTGTTCTACGAGTTGGTGTGACTCCCAATGCGTATTTAGCCCATAATGGGGCATGATATGAAATACCCCTAGCCAGGTGACTTACTTCTGTAAAGTGGTGTTTTTTGTCAGACAATGTTAAAATGTGGTCAATACGGGACAGGCTGTTGTGCGCTCCCGAATTAAATGTATATTGTCTAGCTTGTGGGTGGGCATCTCGCCAGACATCCACTAAACACAGGGCCCCCATGAAGTCAGCCATGGTGTTTTTAGTGCTCGGGGTGGGTCTGGGCGGGAATCTGTCTATCTGATCACAAAGCGTCATATTTAGGTCTCCGCCTATCACTAACTCCCCTCTGGTAAATCGAGGATCATCTTGCTCATATCAGGTAAAGCCAGGCTGTGTAGCACCGGGGGGACATAGGCCGACAAAGTTAACACATCTACCCTCCCAAGTGCTGGACACTGCCGCGAAGCAGCCCTGTGCATCTGTACAAGTGTGTGCCACCATAAAGGGGACATTTTTTCGCACAAGTATCCCAGTCCCTCTAGACCCTGAAGTAAAGCCTGAGTGTGCGATTAATTTATAGCCCCACCTATCGAGTGCCTTAAAGGTGTTCCTAACCAGGTGAGTTTCCTGAAGTAGGACCATATCCGGTGCCTGTCGTTTCATGTATTGGAGCACTATCCCCCTCTTGAGTTTGTCCCCTAGCCCGTTAACATTCCAAGAGAGTAATTTAAATGACGTCTCAGCCCCGCCACTCATAGTAGATGTGTCTGTCACCGGTGTATTTTCCCTCCCTGGCAGCGTGTGTCGCATGATGGAAGCATTTGTTGTATTTGGCTTTTGTGCGGGTGTACTCGTGTCGTTTTACTTGATGAGAGTAGCGTGTTATTGAACAGGGTGGTTTTGTGTCTGTAGGAAAAGGAGCTGCCTGCTGTTTCCCCTGAATAATACTTTCATAATCTACTTTTAAACCCCCCAACTTGATAGTACCCCCCCTCCCTGCCTCCCTGCATAACGATTCATGAGCTGCCCGCCTCTCCAACATTGCAGAGTGCCTGTCGCCCTCCCTTCCCAGTATCGGAGGAGTTGTGGTCCTGTCCACCCCCTCTTCACCCCTTCTCAACTAGGCATGATACAATCTATTAGTATAGGTTCAATTGTTTAATATACTCAGCCATTGTTTTATTGATAGTGTGTCATAAAGGACCCAACCCTGTATTCGTTGCTTATCGACATGTGACAATGTTTAGTTCGAGCCATTGTCCGCTGGTCTATTCTCGAATGCTCCAAGTGTGTCCGGTACACACAGAGTATTGTCTTTCCTCAGTTACTCGATCGCAAGATTTGCAGTATGGTGTATTATTTGCTTTGGAGCGAGTCTTCGTTGGTCGGATGCCTCTCTTCCAGACAGGGATCAGTTTGTTTCTGAGACTTCACCATCCGCCGCCTGCGCCTATCTGGGTTGTCCGGATCACCTACTCTTTGCCATCCCTCCAGCCACTCTCAGACTGCATCCGGCTCAATGAAAAACCAAGTTTTACCCTATGTTTCTACCCTCAGCTTGGCAGGAAACAGCATAGCGTATTTCAGATCTTTTTCTCTGAGGGCTTTTTTGACTTCCAAAAAATTGCGCCTGTTTCTGCACCTTCAGAGTGAAATCGGGAAAGAAGGTTATGGTGCTGTTTTCATACATGAGTGGTGGTGCGCTGCACGCAGTTTGTAGGATAACATCCCGGTCTCTATAGTTGAACACCCGAGCCACTATTGGCCTAGCGGGCAGGCCCGGCTTAGGTCTACCTCCCGGCACACGGTGCGCCTTTTCAATAGAGAAGTAGTTGGAGAGATTCCGAGGCTGCAGGTATTTGGTGGTTAATTCTTCCATGAAGAGGTCTGTAGCTGGCCCCTCCATTCTCTCTGGCACCCCCAAAAATCTAACGTTGTTACGTCTGGACCTACCCTCATAATCATCCAATTGCTCTGCCAGGATTTTGCTGATGGCTTGTAGTTCACTGACTTGTTTTCCCAATGCCTTCGTATCTGTGACCAGGTCTTGTGTTACGTCTTCCACTTCTTTTACACTGGTGTCCATTTTTCTCAGGTCTGCACGTATCAGGGAGATTTCAGTGGATACCGAGCCTATACGTGTTTCGAGGGAGGTGCGCAATCTTGTGATGGCCACCAGTATGTCCTGCAGGGTGGGGGTGCCCTGTTCCGTCGATGTCTCCTGTGTCTCTTGCAATGGATCAGGTTGATTACTTGCCCCATCTTGGTTCTTTTGCCATGAGAACTTGTCTAATTTTGGCTGATGTGAGCCGCGTCCTCCTTTGCCGCGCAACATCACACTGGTGCCCTAGCAGGTTCAGAGCCTCGGCTTTGACATGGAGCCTTTTGGTAATCACTGCCGCCTGTCGAGGGAGAAAGTCCCACGCGGCCTGTCGGTTTTCCCCTACTAGGCTCTCACACTGCTGTATTTATGACCGGTGCCCTGGTGCCTTTTTGTTGACAGGTACTGCGGTGGAGTGTGGAATCTATGCCACTGCCTCCGGTTTCTTGTGGGTATGCTCAGGTTTTTCTTTTGTTTGATTAATTGAAAGGCAGAGTATGGAATGGGCTAGGCCGCCGGCTCACCGGCTGTCCAAAAGCGCGCCGCGCCCAGCTCTCTTCCGTCGGGGTGCCCTTCCTTGAATGCGTTCCACCGCCACCAATAGATTCAGATGCAGGCCGCACTCGTCCACTGCTGGTTGTTAGGTCCCCCATCACTTTTTCCTCCCCGGACAGTCCGGGCCCGATCTCACTTAGGCCCTGGTTAGTTTTCCGCGCTCTCCTCGCTCCTCCGCTCTCGCTGTATGATGGTGTCGCTGGCCGACTGGAACCGACAGAGCGTTACGTTGTTCTGATGTCGGTGTCAGGAAACTTCTACGGCAGAGATACGGTGATCAGCGTGCCTGTCCCATCTGTCACTTCGGCACGCGCCTGTGTTCCGGCCGGGGACGGAGCTGCTTCACTCGGGCGGATGCCGACATCACTCCACGGCCTCCATCCACACACACGGATGTCAAGTCACAGCGGACTCCGTTTGACTCGTCGGGTGGTTCTTTTTCAACGGCTTTGATAGCACACCACTTTGTCTCAGCCCGGGCTTATTTATTTGTGATCAAGACGATGGATAAGTGTCGAATTTATGGGGGAAAAGGAGTAAGGAGCCGGAGCCACATTCGTGTGCGGCCATCTTCTTCGGCTGCTGGCCACGCCCCCCAATCTCCTTTTTAAACAACTAATTCAGAATCATGGCTAAACGTGTTCCAATATAAACTCTCAGCAAATCTGTTTTCAGAAGTTCAAGGTGGTCACAAAAGTGAAGCTACCACCCATCGGAGTAATCACATAAAACTTATCATTAACATTTACAGTAACTTAACTAATGACAGAAACCTGCTGGCCTTTGAAAGGGTATTCTGAAACCCACAAATATAACCTAACCGATATAATCAATGCTTTGCGTCTCCCTGGAAGTGTTCCTAGCCTCCTCAAACTTTCTGCTGGAAGGGCTGGGACTGGCATTTCAGAACCTGCACTGCAATAGATCCAATCCTTGCTTACTCACAGTAGACCTAAACCAAGAATCTAATCTTCTACACGCTCATTGATCTGTGGTGTTTCCCAAGAATCATACTCTGTTTCTCCTTGTGACTTCTTTTCAATATCTATGGTCTCCAATTGGCAGATTTCCTCAGTAATTACAGTGTGACTTTCCAAATGCACGATAACTCCACACTAAACCATTCTTGCGAGGACAAATGCCCAGTTAACCCAACCACTGATACTCTGATAAGCATTATCTTGTGCCTAGACCACGTGTTCCACTGGAAAAAGCAGTTCTTGCTAAGCAAGCAAAGTGATGGAGAGTCTAGTGATTGGATACTTGTGGCCATATAACTGCCTTTGACTAGTCAGAAGACCCCAAACCCACTCATCCACTCCACCAAAAGTAAAGAACCTGGTAGCACTGTTGATGCCAAACTCTCCTTTGCTCTCCAAATCCCCCATCTCTGGAAAGTCCTCCCTCTCCTTCACAGGACCACAGAATCGAGCAGATGAAAGCCCTCTTCCTGGCATGCTTCGATTATTGTAAAATCCTCTATTCTGGTCTCCAGGAATTCACTTCCATACTCCAAAGACTTCAGAATAAGACAGCCTTAATCTTCATAAGTGAGTTAGAGGCTCCCAATGGATACCACGATTAAATGTAAGGTCTTAAAGTCCAAGTTTTACTAACAATATTATATGGATAATATTTTTAGGACAGAGTTATGGGGTAAGACATTATGGGGTGGTGGGTAAGAATAAGATAGGGGCTTAAGGGTAATGGGGAAGGGGTTAACAGTAAGCCTAAGGGGTTAAGAGTGAGGAATAAACTGGTTAAGGGTAGTAGGGAAGTGTTAAGGGAAAGGAATTAAGGTTAACAGGGTAAGGAGTTAAGGATAAGGGCTACAGGCAGTGGATGATTGAGAGTAAGGGCCAAGGGAAAGTCAACAAGGAGCTAGGGGTAAGAGCTGAAACATACGGGTGATAAAGTAAGGGTTTAATTGTATGGCGGTAAGATAAAGTGTAAGGGGTGTTGTAGGGATTCTGCACATGCACAGAATCCCTACAGAATCGGAGTATAGTGGTGAGCCAACCATGCCCCTTAGTACCCACAATCCCAATCCGACTAGCTTTAGGGTCTCATTCGCAGCGCCGCTACCAATGATTAGACAACCCAGAACACGGTCTCTCTCAGGACTCGCGGGAGCAAGAACACTCTTTCATCACTCACTCATACTTGTCCACAACGCGCGTAATAAGAGACACCATATAGTTTAAAATGTTTATTTCAACTATCGTGCTCTAAGATACAGTACACGTGCCAGTACTATCAGCATGATGCATAATGATAAAATAATAAGCATGGTTACAATTCCATAGAATACAAACGGGGACAGCATTTTATAAAGACAGTGGATATAGGGCTAAATAGCCTTACCACCCTCCCGTGCTAATAATTAGTTTATTATAAAAATAGAAGACCTCTGGGCTTTGTCGGACGGACCCTCATACCTCAATATCTAGATGCAAGGTTTACATCATCAGACAAGCACAGCTCTTCTCCCTGGAAAAGTTTTTCTCCAAGTGCCACAAGCAGCGAGATCACAATATTAAAAGCACACAAATTTCTCCAGTGCAGCTGTATTTTGTGTTATGTCTAAGTGCGAGGGGCTGACCAGATCAGCAAGAACAAGGGACGTTGTTTTTCGACCTTGTACACGTTGTGCAGACGAAACCCACAGGGAACAGGAGAAAAGGTGAAAGGCAAAAAGGCAGACAGTTCTAATATAGCACAAGCAGAGGCTGGAAAACAAAGTCACAAAGTAACGTGTGCAAAAAGGCATCATGGCTGCCAGGCCCAAGGCAACTTAGCAATGTAGGCAATGAGGCCACAAACCACACTATACCCTCCCCTGGTCAGTCCATAGGCCAAGACATAGGACGAAAACAGAGTTCAAATAGATGGAGCAGAATGTAAACGTCTATTTGTGAACAGTCCCCAATGACGGACGGTGAAGAAAGAAAATTCAGTCAAAAAAAAATCCAGTGAGGCAGGAAGCGACGTTCCCTAATCCAACAGAGTGTGAGTGCAGAAAAACGCCACACCTTCCAAGATGACATCGTTGGAATCGTCTGAAAAAAGAGACGCCATCCAGTTCAACAATTCAAAACTGCACTCATGGTCCTCACATGAGGGAGCAGTGACCAGCATTGCGGGACAACTTGCGTGATACTCAATATAACTTTGTTGTAGGAGATTCTGAGCAGCCGCCCAGATATCCCATTGCGCCCAAACTCCAAGTGCAGCCGCACGCGCCATCAATCCAGTGCCGGAACAGTCCTGTTCATGGGTCACTAAGGGGCCCATCAACTGTTCAAAATCCGGGTCCGACTGAGACGTATTGGAGAGGCACAGATCCAAGGACCAAGAAAAAGGACATCTTAAACAAGACATCACAGGTTGCACGCAAGTGAAATACGCAAAGTGAAAAGAAAGTTTATATGACACACTGAGTGTCACCAATGGTAGGATGCCGAAGCTGAGGAGCATTCGATCACGAATCATCCGGAGCCGACCGTGGTCGAGTAGGCCCCCAGGAAGAGCAGCCATTGCGCAGAAAACAAATTAAAAGTAGTATTCCAGCAGCTAACGCTAGAATCAACGGAAAGCCGCCAAAGACCCTGGAAAAAATAGAATGAATAAAAGCTGGTATTACACCAAATATAGTTTGAAAGGAGGTAACAAGGCCAGAGCCCACAACTTTAAAAAAGTGCACAAGACCCTCGGTGCGAGATGCATTAAAAACGCGGTGAATCAGCTCACCGAAATGTTGTGGGAGGTTTGTGTTCAAAAGGGCCTGTATCTCACTGTGGGCACTAGCCACCTGGAGGATAAATGTCTCCCGTGCGGATGTGAGCATAACCTCCTGATTCAATAATAGCGCCTTTATTCTGCTCAATTTATTGAAATCCGCCTTCAACGTTGGAATGGAAGGCCAAATGGAACTATCTATGATGTCGTGCGGGGGAGGAAAAAGCACATTCTTCCAGAAGACAACCCTGTGGGAAACTGTTACAATATATGATATGCCGGCCAGCATGCCACAGCAGTCCTGATTATTCAGAAGGAGATAGCTACCATTTGCAAGCACAGTGAAAGTAGGAGATATAGCAGGAGCAGGAATGCCCTTTAAAACACAAGCAAGATTCGGAGCCGAAACGTTACAAGCCCCGTGCAATTTAATGTTTTTACAAATTAGGGAATGACCCACTGCAGAATCGCTAGACTCTCCGGTGAGAAAAACCTCTTTTCCGTCCCTAATGCACTTGTACATGAAAGGCAGGGACCAAAGTTCATGCAAGAAGGCACTGCCTAAAGGCTGAAAGCGGCCAACAAGATAATGTTTCATGCAGGAACTGAACTCAAATAAAGAAAAAGGCAAAGTGATAACCCCGTGTACTAGCCACACAGCAGAATCCAATTCTGCCACAGAGAATGGTAAGGGCTCTATGTTTTCGATATGTAATAGAGTGTATGTTGCATCTTTCATGGACATGAATTGCTGTTTCTCAGTTAAATTAAACGGCAAGAATAAGGCAGAGGTGTTCAAAAAATGCCAAAGAACTTTACCCATTTTAAGTGTTTGCAAAGTCCATGCAAACTGCATCACTGAACGCAATTGACTCTGACCATGATATAACACTGAAATATCATCTTGTACAATATCAACAACAGAGGAAACAATATTCTCTAATGTGTAAATGCGGGAAGACAGGGTATTAATACTATTGTCAACAACAGCAAGCACTTTTTCTAGATTTGCTTGATCTATTTCCCGAAGACGGGAAGCAGCTTCAATTTGCGAAAGCTTCCAGAGTTCATTATAAGTTTAATAAATGAACCTCTCTTAGGTCGAGGACCACGCGGTCCCAGAATAAAATCGGACAGATCAATGTTGCTTGATAAGAGGGATAAATGTTGTTTCACAGAATCTAAGGAAGAGTGCTGCAACCACTGTTTACACAATTTACCAACAGAATACGTTGTAACTGTCCGGGAGTCAGAGAACCTCGGATCTGGCTTATCCTGTTTGTAACCAGGAGCTGAGTCATGAAAACGCAGTTGGCAGGCATCTGATGCTATGGGCCAGGCCAACCAGGGTGACTGAGCAATCGTGGAGACATTAAACGAATTGTTTTGAAATAAAGCTTGCAAATTGATTAGGGAAATATTAAAATGCAAGCTTTCATTGGGAGTGGAAGACAATGCGGGAATGGAAGGTGCATTCAACTGCTTAGAAGTAGCCAAACCCCAACAGGTCGTTTGATAGATCGTACTACTTAAAAATAAAATCTGGGCCGGGATTAGGCAAGCGCGGTGCAAGGCTTCTGTGCCTTGTACCTGCCATGATTTGGAGCCCCAAATAGACTTTAAGTCAATGGTGTCCTGCCAGTGTTCATATCCACCCACGGCTAATGCGTTCAAAAAGGAACCAGAATACAGTAACTTGGTGTGGGTCAACATGATTTTCTGTGTGGACGAAATGTTTAATCTAAAATAATAGGAACCAGGGTTCGATCTATCAAAGTCTGTAAAATAAGTAAACTTATGTCTAAGAGTCTGGGAGCTACCTGGCAAAGGGGTCGGACAATGTTCCCATTGGGTGTAATTAAAAGGACCCTGAAGGGTACTTGGTTTATGGAGAAAGTGGTTGCCCCAATGCTGGTAACAATATAAATCGGCATAACTTGCTGAATTCATGTACAAATCTTCAGCATTAAAAGCAGCATAATATTTCAAATCAGTAAATAACGATTCAACTGCATGCACATCCCAATCGTCAGAATGAATATTACTTTTAACGACATCACCCATTGAAACACGGAGGACATTTCGTACATTAATAAGCTCGGTTGGTCCATGAATTTGGAAATTTACCGCATCCCATACAATGCCATCAGCGACTGGGAAAGCTGAAATGTTCACAAATGTGTGGTCACGCTTCATGATGTGAGATGAAGAATGCGGAGCCAAAGTTCCAGCGACACAGTTCACTGTAGGGCGTTCCGGTAAATAGTGACCATTGAGGAGTAGAAAAAAAACTGTGACAAAGCCAATGGACATGAACAGAAAAATCAGGAATAGTACCAACCAGATGTAGGTCCATGGTGGGATCAAAAAATTGTCTCTGAACCAGGATACAAAAATACTGAATCTGGACGGGATAAGTGCTGGGGTGGAATCCGAGTCAAAGGAATAACGGGTTGGGCTCAGTGGCGTTGTTGGTAGATGAGCCACCGACTCGGTGGCGGGGTAGGTATACTCGGTCTCCTCGTTGCAGGGGGAATCCGGGTAGTCGAGCAGGCGATCAGGCAAATCTACCATCTCAATGGCAACATCAGTGACCGTGTGGGCTGGAGGGCCACAAACATTTGTCTGGGAAATGACTGGACAAGAGACCGCTGGTGTTACACTATTCAGGATCGGCCAGATGTTGTAGCTTGACATTGTCCACTGAGATGTATCTGTTGTCCTTGTGACCAGGAATCGGTGGTAAGATGACTGTACGAGTACCCTTCAAGCCAAGGACTGGAACCGGTGCACGATACGATGGGCCAAATTCTTTTTTGTTCTCCACCTTCTCTCGGACCAGATCTCCAACCTTCGGAAGCCAGCCGGCAACCGGAATCTGCAGCGCAGCATCTGTGGCTGAAGGTAAATGTTCGATTGCAAGTTTGTCACGGGCTTCTTGTAGTCCTGCAACATAGTAGAATGGTTATCTACATCAAAGATTGCGGATTGCGCCGCCATGTCTAGACCATCAAGGTCGGGCACAAACATTCGTATGCCAAAGAGCATTTCGTATGGGGTCCGCCCACCCAGAGGTCTTCTAGGGAGATTATTAAGTGCACGTTGTACGGTATACAAGTGGGCCAGCCAGTTCCTGCCAGTACCTAAGACTCTAGCTGTCAAGGATTGCTTTAAGTCACGGTTCATTCGTTCAACAATCGAATTGCCCTCAGGCCGATATGGAGACGAAAATTTCACCCACACCCCCAGTGACCCCATCGCGTCCTTGTACGCCTTAGAGGCGAACGCTGGACCTTGGTCAGAATGGAAGGTGCCACAGGCAAAAATTCCTACAAAGACACGCAAATCCCTTATGACATTTCGAGCGTCAGCACTCCGTTGTGGCCAAACCCAGATGAAACGTGTGCACGAATCCACTGCAACTAAGAAGTACTTATACGCAGTGTCAGAAGAAAATGGACCGCAGAGATCCAGGTAAACACACCCAAAAGGTCTGTTAGAAATGCAGAGCGGGGTTTGTGGTGGTCGTGTAACCGTTGAAGGCTTAATTTGCTGAGAAATGTCACAAGAAAGCAAATAAGTACGGGTCTGTTTATATAAACCACGCCACCAGTAACGCTGCTGCAAGATGGAAACCGTCGCAGACACGCCAGCATGGGCCGAAGCCAAGCCTTCGTGTGCGGCCGTTATCAAGGAAAGTCTGCGGTCCGCGTTGGGAATCAGCCGATCACCAACGTCTGGAATTCTTACGTAAGGAGCCTGTTCGGGGCCTAATTAATAAGAGTACTTGGAAGGAAAACCCTGTGGGTAATTAGCCCCTTCCTTGGTTGCAGCAATAGCTGCCAAAATATCATTATCTATTTTAGTCATGGATCTTGTAACTGATTCTACTGAGCACGTGGCTACTGCTGATTTGGCAGCTTCATCTGCCAAACCGTTACCGACAGCGTGTGCGCCCACACGCTGGTGGCCAAGGGTGTGAATCACCTGTGTGAGAGGCAGACGTTGTTTAAGATCTGCCACTCGAACCCAAAGCATTTTATGCTTAATTGTGCTGCCTTTTGCATCTCTATAGTCGTTTTGCGACCAAAAGAATAGGTTGTCATTGAAAGACTGAACACAGTAGTAAGAATCGCATACTATAAGGGTCGTCACGTCTGGATTAGCGAACTCAAGTGCGAGCACCAAAGCACGCAGCTCGGTCAATTGTGCAGTACTGTCTCCTAGTGCCTGAGTGTGCACTACAGTCGATTTGAACTCACCGTTCACTATGGTACCTGCAACAATAGCACATGCTGCGGAATAAACATGCTTGGAACCCGTGGCCGGTTGTTCCGAACCATCGGTATATATAATACATTCGTACTCCTCAAGCGGTAGCAAAGACAGAGGAGGAGGATGAACAAATTCATACTGTAAAAACTCCTGTGTCTGAAGAGAGGAATCAAAGATAAAAGTGACATCCGGGGACGTCAGAGATGTAGCCCATTGTATCCAACAGGGGTGCAATGCCTTAGAGTTCGGTACACTTGCCTTCGTCACTGCCTCAAGGGCAGGATATGGCGTTACCACCAAAATGCGTTTTCCCTGTGCCAGTGCGCTTTCCTTTAGAATCGCCATTTGCACTGCAGTCAAAACTTTCTCCACAGAGGAAAAGCGCATTTCTGTGGAAGTGTAAAGATGTGACTTGTATGCAATCAGTACTGTGTCACCTTCGTTAAAGGTTAAGTATGTGAAACCCACTGCCCCTGGAATGATTCTAATCACCAGGTTTGTGTGGTTGTCACGAGTCAACAAGAATTTAGATTCTAGTAGATCTGACTGCAAAGATTGCAGTATAGAGGAATGCTCGGGAAGCCAGCATGACTTCGAAAAGTTAGGTTGTATCAAGGCATAAAGAGGCTTGATACGCTGGGCATATTCGGGAATGTAAGTACGCCAAAAGTTAAGAAAACCCAGTAAAGACTGAAGCTTCTTCAGTGTAGTTGGAGGGCACAAAAGTGCGCACTTCTCCAAGAAATGGGGGGCTAAGCCCTTACCTTCATTGTTGAGCTCATAGCCCAAAAACAAAACGGTAAATTCAGCAATGTGAGATTTGGCAAAATTAAATTTGTATCCCAAGACCGCAAATTCAAGAATAATGCGGTCCACTCGGGAAAGATGCAGCCATAATTCGTCGTCTGTCAGATAGATATCGTCGACGTACGAACACGCATCTGGGTCTATGCTGTCCAACAAAGAGACAACACGGGCGGCGAATACACCCGGACTGTTTTTGTAGCCCATGGGTAAACGCCGGAATTTGAACTGTTTACCACCGGAAGTGAAAGCGCTCCATTGGCTACACTCCGGGGACAAGTTGTGCGTGTAAAATCCATTGGATAGGTCAAGTGTCGTTTTATATTTTTTACGAACAAGACTGTCTACAAGCGCAGAACTGTGGGTATTTTGCACCGCAAAGGTCCGACAATCAGAGTTCAAATGTCGGTAATCCAAAACCAGGCGGTACGATCCATCGGGTTTAGAAACCGCGAAAAGGGGATTATTCATTGGTGATACGCATGTTTCAATTACTCCTTGATATTCTAACTGTCAGAATGTCAGAAACTGGACCTTTAGCTTCCCGCCGGATGGGATATTGGGGTTGTGGCTGAGGCAGAGACCGCAATGGAATATCATGGGGTGGAGAATCCTCATCCCAGCCCACGTGATTACGGTATAGCGCCGGAGCCAGGGCCACAGCCCATTCAGCCGCTAGAGCTTCCGCTTTGTCATTGGGGACATGACGAGAAAAACTCGGAAGGATTACCTCCTCCCCTCGACGAGCAGCAAGTACGAATGGGGGCGGCCAATCTGCCTCTGCTAACAAAATGTCATATGAAGAGGTCAGATTCTCCCAAAAAATCCCTTTTATAACACGCTCAATGTCACCTTCAATTTGAATGACAATATTATATAGTCTGTCAGGGGGTGCCACACGGGTGTCAGCTGTCTCGACAGTAATGAATGTGTCAGTTGCTGTCGCCTCCACATGAGGACGTAGTGCCTCCCGCACTATGGTAACTTCCGCGGCGCTGTCTAGGAGCGTCACGGCCCACGTCCAATTCAGGAGTCTCGTTCTCACCGTCTGTGGCATACCTCGCTGTTACAGCTGCAACTTTCTTCTTCTGAAACTGTGGGCGAGAACGTGGAAATTCTTCAGGTTTCCCTCGGACCTGTGGTCTAGGCTGGTCTCGTCCCTGTGGAGCCTCACGACCCCTCCTCTATCCTGGCAATCTCCTCCACCAGTCTGGGAGGTCGATGGTGCCTGTGAAGAACGAGGAGAACGCGGATCAGGGACCTGAAATCTCTCTGGAGATTTAATTCTTGCTCTGTCGCGCAAATCATAAGTGCGTTCAGAAGAGACGGAAACCAGGGATCCGCCACGCGACCCTGGTTTCTTCTGTTGCTTACCCTGTTTTTTCAACCTCCAGCTCTTTTTATTAAAGAACGGTTTCTCATCTTTCTCAGATTGAGTTTTTGGTTGTGGTTGCGATTGTGTTTGCGTTTTAGCAAAAGGCTTAACTCCCAGGCTATTGCGGCCAATGGTTTTATAAGCCTGTGCAATAATTGTAGGTAATTCGCGTGGCTTGTCCGGTTCTGGGATCAAAGCCAAAGCATTAGCTACTTGAAAGTTAACTGCATCGCCCTTGACATTCGCAAGGATTAAATCAGCCACTACATCGAACACTCCCACCAGTCTCGTCCCCAATTCCACAGCCGCTTCAGGGCGATGCTCATCCTGTACTCGTTTAATTACAGAGGGGAGAACTGTCATGGAAGGAGTGCCGAAACACTTTGCATATACTGCTGCGAATACCTTACCCCAGTTGTTGCATTCTGCCAACTCGGGGATCAAGTCTTTTGGCAAACTAATCGTCAAAATCCTGTGTTTTCCACAGAAGTATTTGGAAAAACTGCCTCCAGCTGGTCAACTTTTTCTGCAAGCCAATAAGGTAAATCATCCTTATTTTGTGGGCGCTTGCCCATCACCGAATTAACCATGACGGGACTTATGGTTACGTCGCCCGGTCCAGCTGGATGCCCTGCAACTCCAGGAGGGGCTCCCTGGACGTTGCCTGTAACATACTGTACTAAAGCTCTGTGCACACGTATCAAAGACGTATGCAATTCACGCAGTTCAGCAACCGCAAGCGTCATATAACGCGGATGTGGGGTATACCCGGCCAAGACGGGCCAAGTGGCCCCTTCAATCGATAAGGGGCCTCAACGAATCGGGGTAACCGGTTGTGGGTGGGCGCCATTAAACCAAACACGGTGTTGACATGCCGTGAGCGGTACTTCAAGAGTCCGATAAGGCCTATAGAGATTAGGAAGAGCGGTGGCTGTATATTCATGGAACACATTATCAGTCCCATCCACCGCCGGGAAGGTGACCCAAGAGTAAAACACCTCAAAGTGGTAAGCAGGATCCGCTTGTACCACAAAGATCAGATCGACACCCGCGTCAGGCACTCCATACGCTGTCAAATGAGCCCGGAGCGCTGCGCGACTATGTGCCGCAATGTTGACAGCCATTAAGGCTAAGATTGGTCGACAACCTAGTACGAGGCAGCGCTATATAGGGTTTATAGTAACACCTTTTAAGAACTTCAAGCTTGAAAGAACCTATAAAAACATCAATATAGGAGGTACCACCCTCACACACGCTTCCGGAAACGTATGCGAAGGGTGTTGTGGACAAGCACAAGCACTACTCAAGCGTCTCGCAGATAAGCAGCCCCACGTTGGGTGCCATGTTGTAGGGATTCTGCACATACACAGAGCTATGCACAGGATAATAGGACCTCGGAGTATAGTGGTGAGCCAACCATGCCCCTTAGTACCCACAATCCGACTAGCTTTAGCGTCTCATTCGCAGCGCCACTACCAATGATTAGACAACCCAGAACACGGTCTCTCTCAGGACTTGCGGGAGCAAGAACACTCTTTCATCACTCACTCATACTTGTCCACAACGCGCGTAATAAGAGACACCGTATAGTTTAAAATGTTTATTTCAACTATCGTGCTCTAAGATACAGTACACGTGCCAGTACTATCAGTATGATGCATAATGATAAAATAATAAGCATGGTTACAATTCCATAGAACACAAACGGGGACAGCATTTTATAAAGACAGTGGATATAGGGCTAAATAGCCTTACCACCCTCCCCGTGCTAATAATTAGTTTATTATAAAAAATAGAAGACCTCTGGGCTTTGTCGGACGGACCCTCATACCTCAATATCTAGATGCAAGGTTTACATCATCAGACAAGCACAGCTCTTCTCCCTGGAAAGGTTTTTCTCCAAGTGCCACAAGCAGCGAGATCACAATATTAAAAGCACACGAATTTCTCCAGTGCAGCTGTATTTTGTGTTATGTCTAAGTGCGAGGGGCTGACCAGATCAGCAAGAACAAGGGACGTTGTTTTTCGACCTTGTACACGTTGTGCAGACTAAACCCTCAGGGAACAGGAGAAAAGGTGAAAGGCAAAAAGGCAGACAGTTCTAATATAGCCGGGCACAAGCAGAGGCTGGAAAACAAAGTCACAAAGTAACGTGTGCAAAAAGGCATCATGGCTGCCAGGCCCAAGGCAACTTAGCAATGTAGGCAATGAGGCCACAAACCACACTACAGGGGTATATGTAAGTGGTCAAGTGTAATGGGTTTAGAGCAAGGTGTAAAGGGGTATGTGTAGTGGGTATGGGCAAGAGGTTACAGGTAAGGATTTAAGAGAAAAGAGTAAGGGGATAAGAACATATGGATAAGTGGTTAAAATGGAGGCAGGCCCATGGGTAAAGAGACAAAGGGGTAAGTAGCAATGGTATGGAAAGGGGAGTAAAGATTAAGGTTGGGTTAAGGGTAAGAGGTTATTGGTAAGGGTAACTGGTTAAGCATAAGGGGTAATATCCCCATACCTCTTAATCTTACCCTCCATGTTGCCTCCCACCCCCAATAAGTAAAGCAGTATGACCTGGCCGACGGTGGCCGCATAATGATGCTTTTTTCCCAAACCCTTCCTTGTATTTCTTGCCTCCCCAAATGCCCTCCCTCTCTCCTTGTTGCCCTCTGTCCCATCAGCAATAAAAGAAAACACTATGACGCAGCCAGCACAGGCCGTCTCACAGTAGCGGCTGGCGGGGAATGAGGGTGGACAGGAGGAGGGGTGAGAAAATAAAATTAAAAAAACACTTACCTCTTCCGCAGGCCGTGTCTCTCCTCCGCTTCTCCGGCAGTCCCAAACCACAAAGCACCCACGCTCCCCATAGCCAATCACAACGCTGCAATGCAACGTTGTGATGGGTCTGAGTGCTGTGGATCGGTGCTCAGATGGAGACTGGGGGCCTGGGCATGTTCCCCACCAGGTGAGGAACATGCAAAGTGCGCATGACTGTTTTTGGCCGGCCAAGCAGTCATGTGCACTTGGAGTGTGCAAACCACTCCTCCCCCTGTGTCTACGGCCCCGCCCTAACCCAGCCCCCAACCTGCTAAAAATAAAATGATAATAACTATGTTAAAATCATTTTATTTTTCCTGCTCGAAGAGCAGTGGGGCGATGCTCCTCCGCCTTAGCGGAGGAGCCACCCCTGCAGTGTCATAGCACTTTCTTTTTTCACTTTCAGGCAAGCTGCACAACAGCCGCGCTGCTGGACCACCTGGCTGGAAAACATTGACAAAGCCAATACACCTCGTAAGCGTGATCTATTGGCTTCGCCAAGTCTTATTTGTATAAGTCTCCACAGTAGCCACACTGATTGAAAACATAATGTTCATACTCTGATAGCATCAAGTACTTGGCTATTTTCAAGTATCAACAAATTACGATCTTTGTAGTTACTTATGTGGTAGTACAGTGCTCCACATTGTATTTCAATTCAAGTCTTTGCTGACATTGTCATAATTCTGGCATTCACATTTTGCTTCAGTGAAACAACTAATACACGTTTTGCTATATAGTGAACTCAGCAGAGTGTAGCTGTGCCAGTTTGAAAGGAAATACATTTTGACAGAAGCACAGTGCACCAATACCTATTCAGTACAATCATTTCTCCATCTGCAACCTACCCCCACCCTGTGCAATACTAATAGCCCATGAGAAGCCAATATCCAAATACAAAATACAAAGGCCCACATTCTGAGTGGGGGTAATTTCAAATTCGGCCACAAACACTGTTAGATTCGTGACGGGACATGGAGGGAGGAGCCTTAAGTCCATGTAGGTCATGGACATAGAAGTAGGTCTTTAAGCATGGTATTGGACCTGTGGTGGGCGAGGCCTCCTCATGCTGTGCTGACTGGGACGAGGCGGACCATCGAGGGGGTAATGACTTCTTGTGGGCATTCTGAAAGCTTCCCTGAGAATGCATGATCCGCCCATTATTTACCATTGGCTTTATGGTTTGTAGCTCACAGTTGCTAGCTTTCTATTTGCTGGTTTCATTTGTTTTATGCAGTCCAGCTTGACTGTGTCCCTTCCTTGGAGCATTGCCTACTGTTCTTCCATGAATGCTCACTTTCTTTAAACTGGCATTTAAATCTTGTTCTTATCTTGTTAAATTTGCAGTGTATTTAATGACAGAGATCAAATGTCAGGCTCTGCCTTCCAAAGGAGCTTGGTGTTTACTTTTCTTTCTTTGACTTTAAAGTAAGAGAATTTATGAGACAATCTTGCTGTGAAAGGAAATGCTTTTTTCTAGCACACAACAAAATTTAAATGTCTGTAAATGAACTGTGCTGATATTTCAGAATTAGGAAAGTACAAATGAAGCACAGTTTTTTGTAATTCTGAAGTGTGCTTTGAATAGATATTTAAATATGATCAATACACATCTAAACACTAGGTGATCACATTTCCACACATTATCGTTTGTGTGCAGTAAAACTGTATGTCTGTGCAAATGTAATGGCCGTTTCAATTGAAAATGTGTTGTCTGTAATGGCAGTGTGCTACCAAACCATGCATACGCTACACTCCGCCAATCCACTCTACACTACTCCACCCTACAACACGCTACTCCACTATATACCCCTCCACTCTACGCCACTCCATTCTATGATACTCCACTACACACACGCCACTCCATTCCACTCTGACACTCCACTCCACGTCAATCCACTCTATGCCACTCCACGCCACATCTTTCCACTCTACGACACACCACTACACAACATGCTATTTCACATCACGCCACTCCATGACACGTCCCTCCACTTTATGCTCCTCCACTCTACCCCACTCCACTCTATGCCCATCCACTCTACTTCACTTACCCCAATCCACTTCAATCTACCCCAACCTATCCCACTCCACTCCACTCCAATCTACCCCCACTCCTCTCCAAGCTACCCCACGCCACTCTACCCCAATCCACTCAAATCATCTCCACTCCATTCTTCCCCACTCCATCCCAAACCACTCAATCTACACCAACCTACACCACTCTACTCCAATCTACCCCATTCCAATCTGTTCCAATCTACCCCACTCCACTCCAATCTACCCCACTCCAATCTACACCACTGTACCCCACTCCAATCTGCCCCTATGCACTCCACTCTAAACTACCATGGTCCACTCCACCCCTAATCTACCCCACTCTAATCTACCCCAATCTACACACTCTACTGCAATCCAACCTACTACACACCAATCTACCTGCCTCCGCTCCAACAACTGCACTCCAATCTACCCCACTCAATTCCAATCTACCCCACTCCAGTTTACCCAACTCCAATATACCCCACGCCACTCCAATCTACCCCACTCCAATCGACCCCACTCCACTATACTCCAAGCTACCCCACTCCACTATATCCCAATCTACCCTACTCTACTCCACCCCACTCCAACCCAATCTACCCTACTCCACTTCAATCTACCCCACTCCAATCTACCAGCCTCCACTCCAATATAACCCAGGCTACCCTACTCCACTCCAATCTACCCCACTCCACTCTACCCCACCCCAATCTGCTCACTCTAATCTACCCCACCCCACTCAACTCCAATTTACCCCACTGCCCTCCACACTACCCCTCTCCACTCCACTTTAACCACTCTACCCTGCTCCACTTCACTCTACCCCAATCTATCCCACTTCACTCCACTCCAATCTACCCCACTTCACTCCAATTAACTCCACTCCTCTCCAATCTAGCCCCAATCAATCCTGCTTCACTCCACTCCAATCTACCCACTCTAATCAACCTCAATCTACCCCATTCTACTCCAATGTGACCAACTTAACCCCAATATAACCTACTCCACTCCATTCTACCCCACTCAACCCCAATCTGCCTCATGCCAATCCAATCTACCCCATCCCACTCCAATCTACTCTACCTCTCTCCACCCCACTCCAATCTATCCCACTCACGTCAACCTCAATCTACCCCACTTCACTCCAATCTACCCTACTCCACTCTACTCAATCTACCCCACTCCTCTCCACTCTAATGAACTCCAAACTGCACACCCCACTCCAATCTACATTCCTCCACTCCAATCTACCCCACTCCGATCTAACAGTTTTGACCACACTCCACTCCACCTTAATCTACCCCACTCGAGTCCAACCTACCCCTCCCCACTCCACTCTACCCCAATCTACTTGCTCCACTCCAGTCTACCTACCCCACTCCACTCTACCCCCCCCAATTTACTGCATACCCCTTCAATCTACTGTAATCTACCCCATCCCACTTCAATCTACCCCAATCCAATCCACTTCACACCAATCAACCCCAACCTATCCCACTCCAATACACTACACTACAATCTACCCCTCTACTCCAATCTACCCCACTCCACTCCAAGCTACCCCACTCCACTCCACCCCAATCTACCCCATTCCACTCCACTTTACCCCAAACAACCCCATTTCAATCTACCCCACTCCACCCCACTCCAGTCTAATCTATCCCAATCCACTCAAATCTACCCCAATCCACTCTACTCCAATCTACCCCAACCTATCCCACTCCACTCAAATCTACCCCACTTCACTCCAATCTACCCCTTCACTCCAATCTACCCCCTTCCACTCCAAGCTACCCCACTCTACCCCAATCTACCCCATTCCACCCCAATTCTCTCCCAAACTATCCCACTTCAATCCACCCCACCCCAATCTACCCCACTTCAGTAAAATCTATCCCACTCCAATCCAATCTACCCCAATCCACTCTACTCCAATCTACCCCAACCTATCCCACTCCACCACAAGCTACCCCACTCCACCCCAATCTACCCCACTTAACCCATATCTATCCTACTCAACTTGAATCTACCCCACTTCCCTCCAACCTACCCCTCTCCACCCTAATCTACACCACTCCAGTTCAACCTACCCCACCCCACTCCACTCTACACACTCAACTTCAATCTAATCCACCTCACTCCACTCTACCCCAATCTATCCCAAGCCTATCCAATCTATCCCAATCTACCCCACCCCACTCCAATCTACCCCATCTACTCCAGTCCAATCTCCCCCAACCTATCCCACTCCACTCTACTGCAATCTACCCCACTCTAATCCAAGCTACCCCATTCCACTCCACCTCAATCTACCCCATTCCACCCTTTACCTCAAACTCCACCACTTCAATCTACCCCTCTCTAATCTACCTCACTCCAGTCAAATCTATCCTACTCCACTCCAATCTACCCCACTGCACTCCAATATACCCCAATCCACTCTACCCCAACCTATCCCACTCCACTACAATCTACTCAACTTCAATCCAATCTACACCTCTGCACTCCAAGCTACCCCCACTCTCCACTCCACCCAAATCTACCCCACTTCACTCAAATCATATCCACTCCACTCTATCCCACTCCAATCCAATCTGCCCAACCCCACTCAATCTACCCTAATCTACATCACTCCACTCCAATCTACCCCACTCAACTCTGCCCCAATCCACCCTACTCCGATCTGCTATGGTCCACCCCAATTTACGCCACTCCACTCTACCCCAATTTACTGCACTCCACTCCAATCTACCTGACTCCAGTCTACCAACTCTACCACAGTTCAGCCTACCCCACTCCAATTTACCCCACTTTAATCTACCCCAATCCACTCCAATCTATCCTACTCCAATCTGCCCTGCTCCACTCCAATCTACCCCACTCCAATCTGCCCCATTGTACTCCAATCTACCCCACTCCAATCTATCCCACTCCACTGCCATCTACCCCACTCCAATATACCACAATCTAGCCCGCTCCAATCTACCACCTCCACTCCATCCAAATCTACCCCATTTCACTCCAATCTACCCCACTCCAATGAACACCAATCTACCCCACTCCGCCCCATTCTACCACACTCCACTCAAATCTATCCCACTTCACTCCAATCTACCCCACTTCACTCCAATGTACCACAATCTAATCTATCCCAACCTATCCCACTCCACAACAATCTACCCCACTTCACTCCAATCTGCACCACTCCACTCCAAGCTACGCCCACTCTCCACCCCACTCCAATCTATCGCAATCCACCCCACTCCACTCAGATCATCTCCGCTCTACTCTACCCACTCCAATCTACCCTACTCCACTCAATCTACACCACTTCACTCCAATCTACCTCATTCCAATCTACCCCACTCCATTCTACCACAATCTAACCAACTTCACTCTACCCCACTACACCAAATCTACCCCACTCCAATCTACTCCACTCCACTTCAGTCTACACCACTCCACTCCAATCTAGTCCACTTCAATCTAGCCCAATCTACCCTACTCCACTCCACCCAATCTACCCCATTCAACCTCACCCCCCACCACTCCAATCAACCCCAATCCACCTTCATCTACCCCACGCCCCTCCAATCTCCCAAATCTACCCCACTCCACCCTAATCTTCCCTACTCTAGTCCAATCTACCCCACTCCATTCTACCCCCAATGTACCCCACTCCAATCAGATCTACCACACTCCACTCCAATCTATCACATTTCACTTCTCTCCAACCTACCCCCACTCCACTCCAATCTACCCCACTCCATCTCAATCTACCCCACTCCACTCTAAATCTACCCCACTCTGAGTGACGCCAATCTACCCCACTCAACCCATTTACCCCACTCCACTCTCATTAACCCCAGTCTACCCCACTTCCCTCCAATCTACCCACTCCACCCTAATCTACCCCACTCTAGTCCAATCTACCCCACTCAACTTTACCCCAAATGCACCCCACTCCACCTCCAATCTACCACATTCCACTCCAATCTACCCCACTCCACTATCCACTTCACTCCACTCCAATTTACCCCACTCCCCTCCAACCTACCCCACTCCACTCAGATCTATCCCACTGCTCTTCAGTCTAACCCAATCTACCCAACTCTACTCCAACTAACCCCACTCCACTGCAATTTACCGCACTCCACTCCAATCTACCCCACTGCACTGTACCCCAATCTACCCTAACCTATGCCACTCAAATCTACCCCACTCCAATATACCTGACTCCACTCCAATATACCCCCTCCACTCCAATCTACCCCTTTCCACTCCATTCTACCCCACTCCACCACAAATATCCCCAATCCTCGCATTCCATTTCAATCTACCCCACCCCATCCCAACCCAATCTACCCCACTCCAATCTACCGCACCCCACTCTACCCCACTCCAATCCACTCCTATACACTTTACCCAATCTACCCCTCTCTACTCCACCCATTCTATCCCACTTCACTCCACTCCAACCTACCCCACTTCACTCCAATCTACTCCAGTCGACCCCAATGTAATCCACTCCACTCTACCCCACTCAACCCCAATCAAATCTAGCCCATCCCACTCCAATCCACTCTATCTCTCTCTACCCCACTCCAGTCTACCCAACTCAAATCCATCCCTCTCCAGTCTATCTTAATCTACCCCACTCCATTCCAATCTGCCCCGCTCCATTCTACCACAATCTACCAAACTCCACTCCAATCAACCCCACTCTAACCAATCTACCCTACTCCAATCTACACACTCGGCTCCAGTCTACACCACTCAACTCCAATCTAGCCCACTCCAATCTAGGCTCATCTACCCCCACTCCACTCCACCCCAATCTACTCCAGTCAACCTCACCCTATACCACTTCAATCAACCCCAATCCACCCCAGTCTACCCCACGTACCTCCAGTCACCCCACTACTACTTTACACCCTAATCTACCCCACTCCAGTCCAATCAACCCCACTTCACTCTACCCCAGTCTACTCCACTCCAATCAAATCTACCCCACTCCACTCTACCATATTCCTCTTCACTCTAACCTACCCCACTCCAATCTACCCCACTCCAATCGATCCCATTCTACCCTAATCTACCCCACTCCACACCAATCTAACCCAACCCACTCCAATCGACCCCAAACCACCCCAATCTACCCCACCCCACTCCACTCTAACCTAAACTACCCCTACTCCACTCCAATTTAGCCTACTTCACTCCACTCCAATCTACGCCACTCTAGTATACCCAACTCCATTCTAATCTACCCCAATCCACCCCACACCAGTCCAATCTACCCCTCTCCACTTCAACCTACCCCACCACACCCCAATCTACCCAAATCCATGCCATTCTGATCTACCCCACCCCACTCCACCCCATCCATATCTACCCGACTGCATTCTATCCCACTTCACTCTACCCCACTCCAGTCTACCCCACTTCACTCCAAACTACCCCATTCTACCCCACTTCACTCCAAACTACCCCACTCAACCCCAGTCTACCCAAATCCAATCTACCCTACCCAATCCATTCTACCTCTCTTTACCCCACTCCAATCTACCCCACTCAACTCCACCCAATCTACCCCACTCCACTTTAATCTACCCTACTCCACCCCCTCCAATCTACACACTCCACTCCAGTCTACACCACTCCAATCTAGCCCACTCAACCCCAGTCTACCCCACTCCACTCTAATCAACCCCAATCTACCCCACTTCCATCCAATCTACCCGTCTACCACACTCCACCCTAATGTACCCCCTCCAGTCCAATCTACCCCACTCCACTCTACCCCAATGAACCCCACTCCACTCTTCCCCAATCTACCCCATTCCACTTTATCTACCCCACTCCACTTCACCACAATCCACCTCACTCCAATCCAACCCAATCTACCCCACTCCAATTTACTCCTCTCAAAATTACCCCACTCCAATCTACCCCTCTACTCTACCCCAATCTACCCTACTCCATGCCACTCAACTCTACCCCACTCAAATATACCCGACTCCACTCCAATATACCCCAATTTACCCCACTCTAATCTACCCCTCTCAACCCCATCCACCCCACTCCACCACAATCTACCCCACTCTATTCTACCACAATCTACGCACCTCCATTCCAATCTACCCCACTCTAATATGTCCCACTCCACTCCAATATACACACTCCACTCCAGTCTACATCACTCCACTCCAATCTAGCCCACTCTAATCTACACTACTCCACCCCAATCTACCCCAGTCAACCCCATCCTACACTACTCCAATCAACCCCAATCCACAGGAATCTACCCCACGCCCCTCCAATCTCCCCAATGTACCCCACCCCACGCCACCCAAATCTACCCCACTCCAGTACAATCTACCTCTCTCCACTCTACCCCAATCTACCCCACTCAAACTCAAATCTATCCCACTCCACTCTAATCTACCACATTCTACTTTACTCCAACCTACCCCATTCCTATCCAATCTACCCCACTCCAGTCTACCCAACTCCACTCCATCCCAATCTACCCCACTCCAATCGACCCCAATCTACCCCACTCCACTCTACCACAATCCACTCCACTGTACTCTGCCCCACTCCACTCCAACCTATCCTACTAAAATATACAGCACTCCACTCCAATCTACCCCACTCCATTTCACTCCAACCTGCCCCACTCCACTTCAATCTACCCCACTCCATTCTAATCTACCCCACCCTAATCTACCCCACTCCAATCCACTCCTATCCACTTTACCCAATCTACCCCTCTCTACTCCACCCCAATCTATCCCACTTCACTCCACTATAATCTACCCCACTTCACTCCAATCTACTCCACTCGACCCCAATGTAACCCACTCCACACCAATCTACCCCACTCAACCCTAATCTACCCCCAAAAATCTGCCCCATCCCACTTGAATCCACTCTCTCTCTCTACCCCACTCCTGTCTACCCAACTCCAATCCATCCCACTCCAGTCTACCTCAATCTAGCCCACTCCACTCGAGTCTACCTCAATCCATTCTACCACAATCTACCCACCTCCACTCCAGTCTACCCCACTCCACTCCAGTCTACACACTCAACTCCAGTCTACACCACTCCGCTCCAATATAGTCCACTCCAATCTAGGCCAATCTACCCCCACTCCACTTCACCCCAATCTACCCCAGTCATCCTCACCCTACACCACTCCAATCAACCCCAATCCACCCCATGTACCTCCAGTAGCCCCACTACCCCACTACACCCTAATCTACCCCACTCCAGTCCAATCGACCCCACTTCACTCTAATCTACCACATTCCACATCACTCTAACCTACCCCACTCCAATCTACCCCACTGCACTCCAATCTATCCTACTTCAATATACCCTACTCCACTCCAATCTACCCTACTCCAATCTACCCCAATCTACCACAGTCCAGTCTACCCCACTCCAATTTACCCCACTCCAGTCTGCCCAGCTCCAATCTATCCTGTCCAACTCCAATCTACCCCACCCCACTCCACTGCACTCTCCACTCCACTCTAATCTATCCCACTCCACTGACATCTACCCAACCCCACTCCAATCTACCCCACTTTACTTTAATCTACCCACTCCAATCTACCCCAATCCATGCCATTCCAATCTACCCCACCCCAATCTACCCCACTGCAATCTACCCCACCCCACTCTACCCCCTCCAATATACCCCACTCCCCTCCAGTCTACCCCACTTCACTTCAAACTACCCCAGTCTACCCCACTTCACTCCAAACGACCCCACTCAAACCCAATCTACCCCAATCCAATCTACCCTACCCCAATCCACTCTACCTCTCTTTACCCCACTCCAATCTATCCCACTCCAGTCTACCTCAACCTACTCCACTCCAAGCTACCCTACTCAGCTCCACCCAATCTACCCCACTCCACTTTAATCCACCCTACTCAACCCCACCCACTCCAATCTACACAATCCACTCCAGTCTACACCACTCCACTCTAGCCCACTCAACCCCAGTCTACCCCACTCCACTCTCATCAACCCCAATCTACCCCACTTCCATCCAATCTACCCCAGTCTACCACACTCCACCCTAATCTACCCCTTCAGTCCAATCTACCCCACTCCACTCTACCCCAATGAACCCCACTCCATTCTTCCCCAATCTACCCCATTCCACTTCAATCTACCCAACTCCACTCCACCACAATCCACCCCACCCCACTCCAATCTAACTCAATCTACCACACTCCAATTTACCCCACTCACTCCAAATTACTCCACTCCACTCCAATTTACCCCACTCCACTCTACCCCAATCTACCCGACTCTACGCCACACAAATCTACCCCACTCCAATATACCCACCTCCACTCCAAATACCCCAGTTTACCCCACTCCACTCCAATCTACCCCCTCCACACCACTACCCCACCACAATCTACCCTACTCCATTCTACTACAATCTAACCTCCTCCACTCCAATCTACCCCACTCCAACCCAATATACACACTCTACTCCATTCTACATCACTCTACGCTCAATCTACCACACTTCACTCAAATATACCCCACTCCACTCCAATCTACCACATTCCACTTCACTCCAACCTACCCCACTCCTCTTCAGTCTACTCCACTCCACTAAACCCCAATCTACCCCACTCCATGGTACCCCAATCCACCCCACTCCACTGTACTCTACCCCACTCCACTCCAACCTACCCCACTAAAATATACCTTACTCCACTCCAATCTACTGCACTCCACTCCATATATCCCACTCCATTTCACTCCAACCTACCCCACTCCTCTTCAATCTACCCCACTCCACTCCAATTTACCCACCTCCACTCAGTCCCAATCTATCCCACTACACTCCCATCTACCCCACTTCAATTGACCCCAATCTGCCCCACTCCACTCTATCCCACCCACCGACTCCACTTTCCCCAATCTACCCCATTCCGCTACACCGCAATCAACCCCACTAAAATATACCACACTCCAGTTCAATTTACCCCAATCCACCCCACTCTACTCCAATCTACCTCAATCCACTCCAAGCTACCCCACACCACTCCACCCTACCCTAATCTACTCCACTCTACCCCACCTAATTCTACCCCTCTTCAGTATACCCAAATCTACCCTCATCTACCCTCTCCATTCTACTCCAATCTACGCCACTCCACTCCAATCTACCCCACTCCACTCCAATCTACCCCACTCAACCCCAATCCACCCCACTTCACTCTACCTCACTCCAATCCACTCTACCCCTCTCTAATCTACCCATATATACACCACTCCACTTCAATCTACCCCAGTCTACCCCACTCCAATCTACCACACTCCAATCTATCCCACTTTAATCTACCCCATTCCACTCCAATCTACCCCATTCCACTCCAATCTACCCCACTCCACTCCAATCTACCTTACTCTACCTTGTTTCAATCTACTGCACTCCAATCTACCCCACTCCAGTACAATCTATTCCACTTCACTCCAATCTTCCCAATCTACCACACTCCAATCTGCCCCACTCCACTCCAATCTACCCTAGTCGCCCTTACTCCACTCCAATCTACCCTAATCTACCCGATTCCACTCCGATATACCCCAGTCTACTCCACTCCATCCCAGTTTACCTCAATCTACCTCACACCACTCTGTTCCACTTAACTCCACGCCAATCTACCCTACTCCAATCTACCCTAATCCACCCACTCTGATCTACCTCAATCTACCCCACTCCAGTCTACCGTCTCCAGTCTACCACACTACCTAAATCTAACCCACGCCGCTCTACCCAATATACCTCAATGTACCCCAATCTACCCCACTCCACACCACTAACTTTTAGCCATGCTGAACAGCATCAACACTGGTGTTCATCATGGCTAAATCACATTGCCAAAGCCAACAGCTCTCACATATGTGAGAGGTATTGGCTTTGCCAATGCTTGAATTTTTTAGACACTGAGAGATTAAATGATATGCCCAGGACCACAGGATGTTGAGCGGACACCGGGACTCGAACCTCGTTCCCCAGTTTCATGTGCCCTTCAGACTCCTGACTAGGAGAGGACCTGTCCCAAATCTGTAGGCCTAGATTAACAATAGTCACTACAGTAATTTATGTGCTTAGAAATATGATTGCAGCACTTGCCTGTTGCTACCTACTGAGCACTTACAGATATATACAGTGATACAAATGTGAACGAAGCATCATAAAAGGACAACTCTTGAGTTTCCCTTTCTTGGGTTATAAAATCACAAGAGACCCCTCAAATTGTTCTGTAGACCAGTGAGTGCCTCAAATTAACAATTACCTCCATCTATTTATTAATGAACAAATTTAGGAATAAAATAGCAGCTACCTTTAAAATCTGCCCTCCGTCAGGGTATTTCCGGAGAATGTTCTTCAGGTACGTCAGGAACGGAGGCGCCTTCTGACAGAACCTGTTCCTGGGAAGGAGAAAAGACGTACTTTGTGTCAAGAACCTACCATTGTGTTATAGTATTTCTTCTATGTCGCACTATGGAGCTCTCCGTTGAGTTTCTACCATGATTTCCAGGTGAGAATACAAAAATGTAAAAAGCCGCAAACTCTCCCCTCCTATACGTTTGTATGTGACTTATAAGGCGCCAAGAGTGTGACATAAGTAACACAATAGGGGTTTACAGTAGGTAGTGAAAAAGAAAAGGGAGACAGACAGGGTTTACAGTGGAGAGGGGTAGGAAGAGGGTCACACAGAGGGTCTGGGCAACGACAGCACTGGCAGGGATGCAGTTGGGAAATGGGGAGTGGTATAAGTTTGGGATGTGATCTTAGGTGGGTGGTCTGGAATAGTAATCTAATTGTTGCACCTACCCCAGAGTTTTGTAGGAGCAATCAAAGGTAGGAGTTAAACTGGAATCCTTGATCTGCACCTGATAACACGTTACATAAATGATCGTGTAGTTGTAAAATTAAAAAAGTACAATTTTCAGAAATTAAAACTTTTTTGATGTAGCAATTTTCGCACAAAAATGTGCACAGATTTTATCATAAAAATTATTGAAACAAAATGATTTTCATGTGTTGGTTTTTTAGAGAAGGTGCCACGAAAACATCAAACTCCCAATGCCATTTTGTTCACAATTATATGATTAGAAAGAATGCCAGTAATGCCTGGCTATCATTCTTAAACAAGCACTGGTAAAGCACATAGGCCTAACTGTTTTTGATACATGGAAGTGCATCTTAATTAATTGAGGATTGTGCGTGTGGTCGTGTGGATGGGTTACTTGGTGAACGTGAGACTGAGGCAAGAGCTTGATAGATGAGAATGAATGGATGGATGAAGGAATGAGTGATTGAGTAAATGTATAATTATGGGTGAGGGAATACACGAATGTAAGGGTCAGTGCATTGATGAGTGGTTGAATAAGTAAGTGACGAAGAATTTCTGTAAGAATGGCTGAATGAATTAATGAATGAATGAGCAAGTGCGTGCATGGTTACACCTGTCTTATAGGCAGTGGTACTGATTACATCACAAAAGTGCCACGAATTGCCAGTAGTATGCCAGTGAAAATTCTTCAAGTGATATGCTGGTTGTCTTCCGGCAACATTGACCCACCAAATGACGTATTGACCCACATCCGCCTTTTACATCACCTGGGCAGGCCTCACTCAGTGCTTCGATCTGTAGGACCGGGCGACACTTCACCTACGAAGAGGCTGAACCAGAAGTTCAGTAACTTACAGCTGGACCGCCGACTGCCCAAGCAACAGGTCCCCGACAACTAGAACCACCCGTCCCTGAACCCCAAGGCGGCCAATGAGCATCACTTCCTGGCTCACCCCACTAGGGCTGGTTCAAGCTGAGAAAGCGGCCATGTCAGAAGGTACAGCACCTCTAACCTCGCGGAGCCTTCCTTCTAAGGACATCAACATTTCTAAGAGGGTCCTGGCTAACTCCATCGATTAACACTGGACAATGTGTGCCTATTTTTAAAGATTGTTTTACATTTCATTTTTCAATCAGTGCTTTCGAACCCCTTGACCAACATAGTTTATCCCTTTCCTTCAGATTATAAATGTATGTCCTTATATTTCATCTCGGTGCGCTCTTTCAGTAGCTCATCTCATACTGCCATCTGATTGTACTGTCCCATATTCTATCTCCAGGTCTTTCCCAGACTGGCTTCCCTCAGGGCCAGGACTGCTGGGCAGTCACTAATTGATACGTTAGCGGTCCTACTTTGGTTTTCTGTGTCCTTAAATTGCCTTTCTCCGTCCTTTAACCACCCTTCATTTTTTTTCACTATCATCATATCTCATAATAGGGTACCTTCTTCCATTCATCGCCATCTCCCTCCTCCTCCCCTTACTTGCCCCTGCCCTCAGCCCCCTTCCATGGATCCCTCACTTTGTCCATTTTAGCTCTCACCCTATGTTCTCTTCCATCCCACACTCCCTCCTGCTTCCTCTTTTCTCTAAAGTCTTCGGCTAGCTACTCCCTTCGGATATCTCTCCTGAATTCTTCTGTTCACCTCCCACATCACACTACCCCATGCAGTGTAGTTTGTTCCTCACCTTTTCCGTGGCCTCTTAGACATGATGATGCTGAAAAAAACAGAGGGAAACGGGTTAAAATCACAACTTGACTGTGGGCCAGGAGCTGCCATAATCCCCTGTGCTTCCCTCTTCCACCAGTGGGATCTTTCCTTAAGCTTACGTGTCTTACAGGTGAAACCACCCTCTGCTGTGGTGGCCTGTCCTGAAGTTGAGAATGTCCCCTGTGCTCAACTACTCTTAGGTTAGGCCCTTCCCCTGAGCTCACATGCGGTACAGGTGTGACCTTCTGCGTCTCAACAACTGTCTAGAGTAGGACACTTCCTTTGCGACACCTGCCCCACAAGTGAAGCGTTCCGCTCAGTTCACCTCCCCTACAACATGGTACATTCCCGTGTGGTTTCGTGCCCTGAGCTGTGAACCAACCCTGTGGTCACCCACCCTCCTCGCTATCATTGGTCAAGCTCCCCTCAACGCTCTAGAAGTGAAGGTGAGGGAGGGAGGAGGGTTGAGGGTGAGGAGCACAGATTGAGGAGAGAGGTTTAGGAAAGGCTTTGCCAATGAGAATTGTGGGATACAGTGCGATGGACGAGGAGTGATGAATGATGGATGAATAGTGACGAATGAGCATTAAGGGATGAGGAATGAGGGGTGGCGTTAAGGAATGATGCCTTAGGATTTAGGTATGAGAAGCGAGGAACATGAGAAGTAGAGAATAAAGAGGGGTAGGGGAGCATGAGGGTGAGGAATGAGAGATGAAAAATGACGGTGAGGGGTGACCAGTGGAAGGTGAGGTACGAGAAAAGAGAAATGAAGAGGAGTGAGGAGAGAGAAACAAGGAGTGGGGAATAAAGATTGAGGGATGGGGAATAGGAGATGAGGAATAAGGGGTTAGGAATAAAGAGTAAGAAATTGGGGGGCAAGGAGAAAGGAATGAGATGAGGGTCGATGAGTGAGCTTTAAAGAGAAAGGACTGAGAAGTGAGGGATGAGGGTTGAGTGATGAATAATAAGGAACAAGATGGGTTATGAGGAGAGGGGTGCGAGGTGAGAGCTAAACAGTGCGAAAGGAGAGTGGGGATGAGAATTGAGGGACGAGACGTGAGGAATGAGGGAGAAGGAATGTGTGTTGTAGAATAAGGAGTGAGCGCTTAGGAATAGGGAGTGCGGGGTGAAGAATGGTGAAGTAAAGGGTATGGGGAGTGAGGGATAATGAATAACTGATAAGGGACAATGAGTGAGGGATGGAAGTGAAGGGTGATTAGTGAGGGATAAGGAGTCAATGGTTACTAGTGGGGACTGAATAGTGAAGATCAAGGAGTAAGAGGTCAAGAATTAGGAGTGAAGTGAGGGATGAGGAGTGAAGTTGAATGATGAGGATTGAGAAGCGGGGTTGGATGGATCAAAGGTGAGGTATAAGGAGTGAGATGAGGAGTGCAGTTAAAGAGTGAGGGTTGAGAACTAATTAATAAGGTGTAGGAAGGGGAGCGAGGGACGAGTGAAAGCATGTGGATGAGATGGGGGGGTGCAGCATCCGGAGTGATGGGTGAGGAGAAGGCGACGAGGGAAGAGGGTTGATAGATGAGGCGAGCGGAGGAGATGCTCTGAAGGGACGAGATGCTGCGTTCCAAGTAGGGATGTTGAGGAGTCAGTCACTTGCGAACTGATGGCTCTGAAAGGCTAAGGGATGTAAAAGATTCATCTTAGTCAGAGGCTTGTAGGGATGAGGCCGAGTCAGTCATGCATGAGGCTGGTGCTGATGCGTCTGAAACCCTGGCTGGGTAGAAACAAGGTGACGTTGCCTGGAGTATACACAATTAATTTAGTCAGTGGCTGCAAGCAGGCTGAGTGAGTGAGTGGTGGAGTCTGCGGGTCGCCTCAGGCGTCCTCCTCACCTGCTTCAGGTACCTGGGTGCACTGCAGTCCTGCAGCCAGTCCCTGCATCCAGCCTCGTCTCCTCTCCAGGACTGGCTGCAGGGCTTCAGCGCCCTTTATTACATCGTTTCCGAGACAGAAACCGAAACTGAACAGTGACGTGAGTTTCGTGTCTTGGTTCTCAGCTCGCTTCAGGAGAGGGCAGCCTCCAGGGGAGGAGTGAGGAGAGAGAAATGGGCTGGGAACGGGTGATGCTGAACCATAGAGTGGTGGGGACTGGTGTAATGAGAAGCACCTGTACCCCTCTCCCTCCCCACCCCCCGTCACTCGGAAGCCGCACGCCCTGCTCCTTCTCTTGGTATTTTCGGTAGGTCATATGTCGTGGAGCGCGAGGTGTCCGCCCTTTTGTGTCTATTGAGCTCACAGCAGCCACACCCTCTCTCCATCTGGAACCTGTATCACTACATTGATATCGCAGAGCGGCTTTGACTCCATCCTCTCAAATTGGGCGCGGTTTCAGGTGTTGTGATGCAGACTGGCGCTGTGAACGCGTGACTCCCTGCCCGCCTCGCTCTCTCCTCCCGCCCATTCTTAATACTCGTTTAAGTTTCATTTCTCAGCGTGGAGCTCGTTGTTTCTTCCCTCTCTCTCACTTTCATATCACTCCCTCCCTTCCTTCACCCTCTCTCTGTCTCTCTGCGCGGCTTTTAGTTTTATTTCTCCGTCTCTCTCTCCTTTTAAATCCACTTTCTATCTGATTACCCCGTTGCTTTTGTAATCCTGCGGTGCTGCAGAGGGAAGATTGGGCTTTTGAAGTTGAGTCGCGTGGCTCAGTTTACTGACGTATCTGTAGTATCCGGCTGGATACGTTCTAGTCTTTTGCCCTGTTGTAACACACACTAAACACCCACCCACCACAGGCGTCACCGGTCAGGTGACCCTGACAATAAAAGGGGCCGAGCGCACGTGCTCTGGGCCAGTTGCTGCACCAGTATACCATGTGTCTGTGTCCCTCCTTTATCTGGATGTGGGCCTAGGGCCCAACATTACATTGGCGACGAGGGGGCTGTGCCCGTGCGTGCAGCAGCCCATCAGCGGTGAAAAAGGGGGAGAGAACCGCCTGTGATGAGGGCACCCCAGAAGCCAGCGCGGAACGCGCCCGAAAGCCGCAGGGTGAAGGCGAGGTGACCGGGAGCCCACCCCGCACCTCGTGTGCCTGCAGGTAATCCGCCTCTGTGCAGAGGCGCCCAATAGCCCGCAGGGCGTGTGCAAAAGCCCCATGACGAAGAAGGTGATCGGGAGCCCACCCCGCACCTGGTATGCCTGCACCACCGGGAGGAGGTGCCCGACGCGCCCGATAACCCACGGGGCGAGAGGAAGCCCGGGCGAGAAAGCAGCCTAGCGGGAGCCTACCCCGCATCAGAAGAGCCTGCTGCTCGTGGGTCCGGTGAAGTAAGGCCCTGGGAGGGCAGAAGAAACGGCATGCGGGGCCGGACTGCCGAGATTCCGGCCGCCGCTGCAGATTGCCGGGAGATGAACGTAGACTGAATCAACATCGGGCGGAAGGTGAGGTCGGAGAGTGGAGTAGCCACCCACTCCCCCCCACCCCCCCCTCAGCCCCCGCGAGTGAAAGGAACTCTGCCCCACCACGGAGCTAGCGGTCTCCGGCGCCGGCTCCAGCCCCCCACCCGCCCAGCGAGTGAAGCGAAAGAGGCTGCGGCGACTGCCTCGTGTGCGGGCGAAAGTTGAAGCAGTGCGCGAAGCCGTGGCGTGACCCATGCCATCGACCTGCCGAGGCCCCGCAAGAAAAGAGAAGCGGAGCCCACCCGCAGCTGCAGCAACACGAGCCCCACACAGCCTGGGAAGCGAGAGAAGCGGAGCCCACCCGCAGCTGCAGCAACACAAGCCCCACACAGCCTGGGAAGCGAGAGAAGCGGAGCCCACCCGCAGCTGCAGCAACACGAGCCCCACACAGCCCGGGAAGCGAGAGGGTCTGCTGCGAGGGGCAGGGTGCGCAAAGTGACTGCGTGCGGCCAGCGCCGCCGAGAAATACGCTGTAGCCCCCCCCGGGCACCGAAAGCATATGTGGTACGACTGCTTGGCCCCAAAGAGAAGCACACACACTCACCGCGAAAAACAAAAGGAGAAGGTGTCTCAGGCGGCAGCGGTCGGAGCAGGACCTACGCCCAGAAGGCGGTGAGTGAGCGTCTGTTAGGAGGCTGGAGGCAGCACCATTTCCTCTGCCCTCCGGGACCCCTGCGAGAGCAGAACACAAAGCCAAGCACCACGGAACCGAGCGAGGTTCCAGAAACGAAGGAGAACGGCCGTGGACTGCCACAGTTTGCCTTGCACCGCCATCTAGTGGCCAACTAGCGATACTGCACCTGCCAGCGAAAATATACGGCATCACGACTAGGACACAGCAAAGCCTGCCAGGAAAGTGCCAGGAGTGCATACATGTAGCACAGAGAGCGCAGTGAGTGCAACAGCACCGGGACACAAGGAAGGGCACTGAGGCATACTGATGATCAGCAGTGAGAGGCAGGTTCAGCCTGTTTAAGTGCAGGAAAAGAAAGAAGGCAAAGGTACTAAATGCAAAGCACAGCAGCTCTGGGCAAACTATGACACGGCTAAGCAGAGTGGAGACATACGCACCTGCCTACGCCGAGGTGGCAGACACCCCACAAGGGTTTTCAAATGACAAGCTACCTAGACCGGCGTGAAGGTATGCGGTGGCGCCCACAAGCGAGAGATGGTCACTGCAGCAGTACGGAGGACAGTGAAGCACTACACACAGACACTGGGCAGAAGCCAAGACAGTTAGCCCAAAGCAGCAAGTCACTGAAGGGACAGAAGGGCGCAATCAGAAGCGCGCCAAAGCACTGCGACTGCGGAGACAAGAAGAAGAGATGGTTGCGCGGACCACCAGAAGCACAAAGAAGCCAACCAGCCAGACGGTCGCAAGGAGGAGGAAGCCGACCTGCCAGTTTTGTCGCAAGGAGGAAGAAGCCGACCCGCCAGTTGGTCGCAAGGAGGAAGAAGCCGACCCGCCAGTTGGTCGCAAGGAGGAAGAAGCCGACCTGCCAGTTTGGTCGCAAGGAGAAAGAAGCCGACCCGCCAGACGGTCGCAAGGAGGAAGAAGCCGACCCGCCAGACGGTCGCAAGGAGGAAGAAGCCGACCCGCCAGACGGTCGCAAGGAGAAAGAAGCCGACCCGCCAGATGGTCGCAAGGAGGAAGAAGCCGACCCGCCAGACGGTCGCAAGGAGGAAGAAGCCGACCCGCCAGATGGTCGCAAGGAGGAGGAAGCCGACCTGCCAGTTTGGTCGCAAGGAGGAAGAAGCCAACCGGCCAGATGGTCGCAAGGATGACGCTGGCCGACAAGAGGTAAGAGAGCGAAGGGACCTGCGAAGAGGTCAGTAAGAGACTCTGGCCGACAAGAGGTCAGAGAGCGAAGTGACCTGCGAAGAGGTCAGTAAGAGAGAAGTCTAACAACATTCACGCTGTGAGTCTAACAACATTAACTAGTGTACGAAAGAAGGTCGCGACGACCGGTCCAGTCACAGATCGTGGTGAAGATAGTGTCCTAGGTTTGGACAAGACCAGGGGAAACGTGTGGAGTGCACGCTGCACGGAGAAGCCTGGTTAGGGCAGACCAGCAAGAGAGAAGACCAGACCGCGTCGCGAAGGAAAGAAGATGAGAAGAGGAAAGAGGTGTGAGCGACAGGTCAACTCACACACCAGAAGGGAAACACCTGAGGGGATAAGTGCGAAGGTGCATGAACATCCGAACACAGTACCTGGAGAACATCAGCATCACTGGGAGTACACATCCACTTGCGAATCCCAAGATCACCCGGGGACGACAGAGGCGAGCAGGCCGGTCCGTTGGTAACAACCACCTCTGGGATGGAACGGACACAAGACCGTGGACATCCAAGGGGCAGAGGCCTCTGGGACACCGGTGGCAGCGGGTCCCGACACGAGAGATGGACTGTTGAAGCTCGCTCTGGAAATCCTGGGAGGACAAAGGCAGCACGCAAAGGAGCAAGTGCCAACAACACCCTTCCAGGTGGAACTAAGGACACGCCGAGGTGACCCGTTGCGGCGACTCCAACCTGATTGGAGCGACAAGGCGGCAATCCACCGGTCCAGTGGAAGCCTGGCAGCAAAGGGCCTCCGGGTCGTCCAGTGAGAGGGGACACCCACGTGAGAGGGGCATCCGTGAGAGGGACGTCCTGCAACTGCATATCCCGTTGGAGATAGTGAATCACCAGATGGGGAATATACTTCACCCAGGACTGTACAGTGGACAATAACACAGAACTGATCCACCATCATCTGCACTTTCACTGTAAGTGGAACAGGAAGAAGGAGACTGTAGAGCACACTTCCACGCTGTGAGTCCAAGGAAGACCACATCCACAGGGCACCCTGACATCGGGCCAAGGAGAACTAGTGGTCCTGGCGGCAAGGACACCATCGTCAGCGGTTGGCCAACAGCGAAAGAGACGCCATGGAAGCCATTGTTATTGAGTTATGTTTTATGTACAAATTGTATTCTCTCCCACAGGTTTGGACTTTATTGTTTTGACCTTCATTAAAGTTTGGGAGGAATGTAGTATCCGGCTGGATACGTTCTAGTCTTTTGCCCTGTTGTAACACACACTAAACACCCACCCACCACAGGCGTCACCGGTCAGGTGACCCTGACAATAAAAGGGGCCGAGCGCACGTGCTCTGGGCCAGTTACTGCACCAGTATACCATGTGTCTGTGTCCCTCCTTTATCTGGATGTGGGCCTAGGGCCCAACATTACAGTATCCACGTCAAAGATCGGTGAGAACAGGTTCGAATCCTGGCGTGTCATTTACCTCTCACCTATCACTGGTCGGAGCATCCGTTATCCAAGATGCCATTAAATTCTGTGTGTATGAATCAGTGCATCCTAATCTCGAACTCTTCCTTCTGCCGGGAGAAGTTCAAGACCCTGAGGTCCAGGATTGGATGGGGACTGCTGTCCTTTGGAACAAGAACGTAACAACATAACTACTAACCATCACACTCAAGTGTGACAATTCCGACTATTCCAGGACCCCACAGCTATCAGATTGTCTTGGGCGGCAGGTAATCGTAATTTTTAATGTATATTGAATTAATAATTACTGTTGTGGTCATCTCCAAATTAGCCAGACAGCGCCACCTTGTGGCAGACTGTCAAAAGCTCCAGTGTCGACAATTAAGTGCCGGTGTTGTATAATATTTGGTATCCCCACGGGATCATGTATCCCCTGCTCTTCGGAAGACTCCGGATGTCCTGCCTATTGGACATTTCGGACGAGCCCCCAGCAGCCCCGCCCACCCCAGGAGAGGCGATCATCGGCTCTGGCAGGCAGAAGCAGCAGCGCTCCGAGCAAAGCTGCTGTTGGAAATGCATCTTTCTGCTCTGAAGCCGAGGAGCCTCATACAGGGTTAAAAGACACCGTATGTTGATTCCCTCATGGCAAATTGTTAACGTAAATCACCAAATCTGTTCATTGCTCATTGCAGTGTAGATACAAATAAAAAGAAATCGTATATTTGGAAGTGGCAATCCTTAAACAGGATGATTAAAACAGTGCGCGTGACCTGAAAGGCTTGGTGGCATGTCTTATGTTTTCGTATAATTTTTACTATGAACCCTTGTTGTAGGAGTCGTTTTCCCTCTAATGTGTATTTAGGACAATCTTATTACTCATTTAAAAAGAAGCAGCAGAGGAAATGCCACGTTAGTACTGTTGATAACGCCGATTCTTATCTAATCACCTATAAGAACCTTCTGGTCGCCAGAATCTTTTTACCTGTTGAATAGTGTAAAGGAGAGAATCTTATCCGGTTATACAACAATTTACCCAGTTTACCTGGAAGCTACCACTGACTCCGAATTCAAGTTTATGAATTTATTATCGCCAAAAATAACTGGACATGCAAGCACCTCAACACGAGGTTGAAGAAATAAATGGGCACTAATACAAATAATATCCTACGCAGGAGTCTCATCCGACTCAGAATAAGGAGAATCGATAGTTCTAGAAGAATCAAACAAGCAATGATTGCTCCAACTTCTATGTTGTTCTTCATTTATCTAAATAAGCATAAAATCCATTACTGTCCCTACACTAACACTAAGTGACATCCCTACTTAACGATTTTCCCAGGCAAGAGTAAGTAAAAAGGTGTCAGCTGTGAAGACTTCCTAAGAAGTGCAATCACTTAGTACCTAAGCTCAGATTTTAGATGCTCCTTCATCAGGGCCCTCTCTGTCCTTCTCTCTGGTCTTCCCTACCTCTTCTCTGGCCTCCTCCCTCGGGGCACTATCCCTAATACAGAATCCCAATACAATTGTACACGCCTTTGTCACGCCTCTTTGGCCAGGTCTTCTTTCTTGTACTTTTCCATCGAAACGGTTACTTCATCCTGGACGGTTGCGATGACCTTGAGTCCCAGGCACCTTCTCCGCTGAAAGTATCATCCCTAAATTCCATTGCACTCCCAGTTCCATGCCTCCCATCCCTCTAACTTTGTGAAACGAGGCATGTGTCCTTGCACCTGCAACAGAAGATACATTCAACAAAAACCCTCTACTGTGCCCAGAGAGCCTTTCCAAGAGAAACTTTTCTCTGCCTGCAAAATATGCTAACATAAGAACAAAACAGGCCTTTCCCTGCCGTATATGTAGTCAAGCCTTTACACAAATTTAAAAACACAACTTAATTTCTTCTATAAGCATTAATTCATTACATTTCATATGCGAAAAGTGAGCTACATGTGCAACTTAATATAGTACACGTTTAAACTATTGCAGCTGGATTACACATAGGCTAATTTATCTATACATTATTTTTCACACAATTCAGTTAAGCATTACATTGCATGATTATCATAGCACAATTATACTACTGATTCACTTTAATATCTGCGGACTATCCACTCTTTGCTAAACATGTATGAATATATAACTGAATATATTCGGATATATGTCTGAGTATATGTGGGTGCAGACTACCAGTGATTATGATGCACCCCTACAATTTCACAAGAACATGGCGCTCTATCAGTTCCCCCCTTTGATGACTCCTGTCATCGCATTTTATTCAACTCCCTTGGAGAAAGAACCGACCTAAACAGAACTCGTTGCCATTTTCCCTGGTCTGTGATTCTCCATTCTCTTAAGCCTCTGATATTGACTGTCCTGCAGTCTTGCCAGTCTCATCTCATTTTCTCTCAAAGCTCTCTCAACTCGGCCTGCTCGATACCACTTGTAGGCCTTAATCGAACCCCACAGGCAAACCACACAAACCACCACGATAAGGAGGGGTCTCAGAACATAACCAAGGAATCCCTTTCCCAGATTTGCAAACCAGCTCCCCACTTGACCAAATCCCTTGCCAACTTTTTCCCAAGCCCCCTCTTCGGTCAAATCCGCTATTTTTGTGTGGATTGTAGTGATGTTACTTATATATTTCTCCAGATCCTTGCTACGGTCTGGTATATAAGTGCAGCACTCTTGAACCTTCAATAATTTACAGACTCCGCCCTCTTTTGCCAATAAGACATCCAAAGCAAGGCGATTCTGCAAAACCATTGTCCTTATCGACAACATCTCTCCTTCCACCAATACCAATGATTTTGCTGTATTCATCGATAGTTCGTCCACCACAGTCGCCAATCTCCGAATTTTCACATCATTCAAGATCACTCCCAGACTGGGTATCATAGCTCCAAAGATATCCCCCACAATGATCCCTGCACTCGCACCTCTTCTCGTTCTTGAATGCTTCCCACCTTCCAGAAGTTTCAAATCCTCTGTATGGTAAATCTTTGGAAATATTATCCCCAAATAACATGTACCATACCAGTTAGCAGGCAACCTCACATAAGCATTTCTTCCACACATGAAATACACCGTAGGTATCACTTGTACAGGGCCTTGGAGAAAATCCTTCGCTACATCTGCCATGGTGAAGACGTGATCACAAGTGCTCTGTCCCACTGCAACCTTTTCATAGTAAGTCTGATAACGCCTCACACACAGCTTGCCCCTCTGTTCCTTATCTAACGCTATAGGACCATAGCTTCCCTTTGTCTTATGCAACTTTTCCTCATCTGTCCAATCCAGTCTGCTATGCCCTGTGTCTCGTGAGTGAGTCAGTTTTCTATACCTGTCTTCCACCTGATCTACAAACTTCTTCTCCACATCTGACAATGAGCACGTCAGATTATGTCTGTGAGCATATGCTGTATCCAATTCCAAAGACGGTATGAAGAACTTCCTGAGTCGATTCTCTGTCTTATAATAGTCGTACTTATTCAAATGTTTGTAAGCTGGGACTTCAGGAAGCACTGCATCGTAATTGGAAAAGAAATACTCAAACTGATCTCTTTCGTAAAATATACTAAGTAAAAGACTACATGAAATTCCATATGTCAGTGGAAGATGGTGGTACCTAATACCCTCATCCACTGAAGCAGGCAACTGCATACACACATAACAATCCTTCGCATTCATCGCATCAACATACTCATATAGCAGCTTGGCGTATGCATTAAGCTTAAAATCACTTCTAGACAAATCTACATGCAACCTACGACTTTCTTCTAATAGCAAAGCTCTGTCAGCTCCCATGTTTACCTCTTTGTGGCTAGGTGTAGTAGGTGTAGGTGTCCCTGGTACCCCCTTCACTGCTAGCTCATGTGGAACAGTATATGAGACTACAATAACTATGATTATAGAAACTATAACACCACTTATAAGTGTGCCTACAATCAACTTGGATCTACGATTGGGATCTCCAGCCTCCATGATTTCGAGAGTTCTCGAAAGTTCTTGGTTTCAGCAATGAACAGTCAAAAGTCTCTGTGTCGCTCAACTCGTGACTTGCTTCACCAACTCGAGCAACACTTGAAACCTCTGGAAATTCCCTTGTCGGTCGCAATCTTTATTTACACAGTCCAGAAAAAGACTTCCCTAGTTTTCGTTCCTCTTCTGTGGAAAGTCCCTAACTTTATTCTTCTTCCACTCAGACCTAGGTTATCTTCTTCTCTTTAGACTTTTATTTGCACAGTTTACATTTAATCCATGATAAGATCATCATCAAGCACTTCTAGAACGTGATACAAAAGTTCAAGACGTAAGATTACCATTTCATGTGAAGACGGCTCAAACCCAAAAGATGGAAACTGGAGTCGATGCAGAACCAGGTGTCGGACCTTACTCAGTAGTGGGGGATTCGGAACGGTCAGGGTCAGTCTTCCTTCGATCTCGAGCCCAGGCACCAGCAGCACCACCTTTACCACCACATTCGGACTCCTGCTGACGACCTGCACCGACCTCAACCTCCCTGAACTCGCTACCCCCTGCATCGAGTCACGGTGTAAGTCCACTCAGGGGCAGAGTATCTTCGACAGGGTACTCTTGTTCTCCTCGACCTTCGCCGTCTATCTTGAAGTCTGATCTTCGTCACTTGCTTCTGTTTCAGACGTCTCAGATCACTGGAGCAAGATCTCTTTCAGAGTGCTAACCTCAGATTCAATCGCCTCTGTCTCTCAGGCCAGCCCTCCTCAGTTCTGGTTGTTCTTCCGCTTTCCTCTGCTATACCCAGTGCACTGCTTCCTTCTTCTGCTGAATCTGACTCTCCTCCGCCTACTGCACCATCTCTGTCTTCGGCGTCTGAGTTCAGAGTCAGGGCTATCGAAACCCCCTTCAGCTTGCTCTCGTGCACCACCAGCTGCTTCAGCAACCCTTACAGCTTGACTTGTCCTCTCATTTGCGAGAGGAGCTGTTTCTTCCGAGGGTGCTGGAACTCTGCGGGTGTGGGAAGCATGCACCCAGTTCGGCAGTCCTCCACACTTCACTGCTGTGTTCGTAATTAGTATCACTTGATACGGGCCGCGCCACCGGACATCCAAACAGCTCTTCCTCACGTGCTTGCGGACAAGCACCCAGTCGCGGGGCACAGGTCGTGGCATAGATCACTCGAGGCTGGGACAGCTGCAGCCTGCACCTGCTGGGACACAGAACGGACCACATCAGATAGTCCTTTACAGTAATCGAGAATCAAATCATCAGTGATGTTTATCAAAGCAGTAGCTGGTACTGCTGGCAACCGCATTGCCCTTTCCATGAGTATCTCATGGGGAGACAACCCAGTCCTCCTGTCTGGGACACTTCGCATACTCATCAGTACGAGCGGCAAAGCGTCAGGCCACTTCAGGGACGTTGAAGAACACATTTTTGCCATCCGGGCTTTCAAAGTCCCATTAACCTGCTCCACCATCCCAGAAGCCTCTGGTCGGTAACTGCAATGGAGTCTCTGGTCAACATTCAATGCGGCACAAAGCATTTTCATGATTTCACTGTGAAAGTGCCCTCCTCTATCTGATTCCAAAGAGGTCGGGATCCCGAATCTAGGGATAAGCTCCCTCAACAATAGCTTAGCCACTGTGAGAGTGTCACACCTGCGTGTTGGGTAAGCCTCCACCCACCGTGAGAATACACATACTAGCACTAAAATGTACCTCAACCCATTGCACTTAGGAATTTCCACGAAGTCTAACTGGATTCTGTTAAAGGGCCCTCCTGACCTTCCAATGTGACTCAAGGTGACTACTGTTTTCTTCCCAGCATTCATCTGTTGACATGTAACACATCTCTGACACACCGTCTCAGCCATTGCACGGAATTTTGGATTATACCAGGTTTGCCTAAACACGCGCATCAATGCATCCCTGCCAAGGTGTGCCGATCCATGAATCAATCTTGCCATCGGGCTCAGCAAATCTTCTGGCAACACAGCTCTCCCATCATTGGAGACCCACACATCCACTTCTCCTCTCTCACACCCATTCTTGATCCATCCCTCTCGTTCCTGCTCTGAAACTTCTTCCTGGAGGCGCTTGAGCTCTTCCCAAGTGTCTGCCATGGCCAACATCATGTTGAGTTCGGTTCTCTCTTGGCTCTCCCCTGCGTATCTGTCTGTAAATATGCATCCCTGTTCTGCACAGAAACGGGCAACTTCATCGGCGTAATTATTTCCCAATGACACGAAAGTCCTCCCCTTTCCCATGCGCAGTGCACTTAACAACTGCGATTTCCCTTGGACATTGCAATGCATCCAACAGTTGTCTCACATGTTCACCATTCCTAATAGGTGAACCGGATGATGTCAAAAATCCTCTCTGAGACCATAACTGGCCGAAGTCATGCACCACACCAAACCCATATTGGCTGTCAGTATAAATCGTGATTCGGATTTGATCAGCGGCCAAACAGGCACGAGTCAAGGCGATGATCTCAGCTACCTGCGCGGAGCGTACTCCTTCTAGGCAAGCAGCCTCAACCACCCCAAAAATGGTACATACAGCAAACGCTGCCCTCAGTTGACCCACACTGTCTCTTAAACATGAGCCTTCGACAAAGAAAATTTCATCTGGGTCAGTCAGTGGCTCATCGACAATGTCAGGTCTCGGTTTGGTGCATAGTTCAGTCACATTAAGACAATCATGGTCCTCACAATCTTCATCATCTGCATTCGGTGTAGGCATTAATGTCGCAGGGTTCAAGACAGAGCACCTTTTCAGAGTCACATTCTCTGCGGCAAGTATGACTTGCTCATACCTTGTTAACCTGTTGTTTGTCAGGTGCTGAGTCTTAGTCCTGGTCATTAACAATTCCACAGAATGTGGCACATAAACAGTTAAAGGGTGACCCATCACAATGCTTTCACATCTTTCAATGCTGACACCTGTTGCAGCAACGGATCTTAGACATCCGGGCAACGCAGAAGCTACTGGATCTAAGGTAGCTGAAAAGTAGGCAACTGGTCTACGGACACCTCCATGGTTCTGAGCTAAGACTGCTAAAGCACATCCTTCTCTCTCACAGCAGAACAATGAAAAAGCCTTGTTGTAATCAGGCATTCCCAGAGCTGGGGCACGACACAATTCGTCTCTTAGTGTCAGGAATGACTTCAAGCACTCCTCGTCCCATGGTACCGGATCACTCACATCCTTGTGCGTCAGCCTCTGCAAAGGCTTTGCTCTCAAGGAAAAACTAGGTATCCACTGCCGACAATAACCAACCATTCCCAAAAACATCCTGACTTCTCTCTGAGTGGTGGGTACTGCCATGTTCATTATTGCCTCAATTCGGTCTGGTGACACCTTTCTCTTGCCCTTCTCCAGTCTGTGTCCCAAGTACTGTACCTCATTCAAACAGTACTGCAGCTTGTTTGGGGACACCTTATGTCCGTTCTCTGCTAAGTGATTCAACAGGGCTACCGTGTCTATCCTGCATGCATCCTCCGTCTCTGAGGCGACGAGCAAGTCATCTATGTACTGCACCAGAACCGAGTTCAGTGGCAATACAAGTCCCTCGAGATTCTTTTTCAGTATCTGGTTAAAAATCGATGGGCTCTCGGTATACCCTTGAGGGATACGACACCACGTTAACACACGTTTTTCCAGCCTGAATGCAAACAGAAATTGGCTTTCTTCATGGAGTGGTATCGAGAAAAATGCTTGACACAGATCAATGACCGTAAACCACTCGGCTTCGCACGGTATCTGGAACAGTATCACTGATGGATTCGGTACCACTGGACAACAAGGAACCACTATCGTGTTGACCTTTCGCAGGTCTTGCACGATCCTGTACTTCCCGCTAGGCTTCTGTAGTCCCATGATAGGTGAATTACATGGGCTACCTCTGATCTCTTTCAGAATGCCTTTCCTGATGAAAGTCTCGATTACAGGTTTTATCCCTGCGATCGTTTCAGGTGACAGATTGTATTGAGGTGTCCTAGGGAAATCAACATTTTGTTTCACCTCAATTCGTACAGGTTCAACTCCTTTGATCAGTCCTATCTCTTCGCCTGTGAAGTCCCACACCTCAGGTGACACGGTGTCTCTCAAATCCGGTGGAAGTTCCTCCACAGTCACCATTGGGTACAGATCTATGCATAGATGCTGGTTTGCAACTTTAAAGTCAGCATCATCGTCCTTCGTCTGAACCTCCACTCCCTCAGGCGTGCAATAGATTGTGCAATTCAACTTGCACAGCAGATCTCTTCCCAAAAGACAGACCGGACTCGTATCACACACCACAAACTGATGTCTGGTTTGGAAGGAGCCTATCTTTACTGAAATCGGCTCTGTCAGCGGGCTGTTTATTCTTTTATTCGCTACTCCAACGACCTGGATTGATTGTCCCGAGAGGGGTAGGTTGGGGACTACTGCTGATCTTACAGTAGACCGGGTAGCACCAGTATCAACCAAGAGTGTGGCAGGATGTCCTTCAATGTCTGCCTCCACAAAAGGTCCTCTCTGGTCTACCTCTAAGACTGCTCCAAGTGTGCAGTCTTCCTCCCCCCTCAGGCACCGTCAGGATAAAGGGTCTAAACCACACTCGTCATATCCTTCAAACAGGGGCATCTGTTGGTAAGTTCGTATTCCTTGTGGGATCCTCGGGGCCTGGGGAACCTGTACTTGTGGATTGTACGTCCCCCCTTTCATCGACCTGGGCCTCGTCACCGTATTGACTACCCCTGGCACAGGTGCCTGAATCCCTTCCACCTCCTCCTGCTCTTGGTTTGCGGGGTTCAAGGGGCACTCGCGTTTCCAATGCCCGACCTGGCGACACAGATGACACGCAGTGGTCTTCTTTAGTGTCGCTACATCCACTCCCGTCTTGGGATCGATTGGTTTCCCTTTTCCCTGTCCTTGCCCGTTCTGGTTCCCCTGGTAATTTCCTTGTTTTCTCCCTAAGGTCCCTCCACTAGGCTGACCTTGTGCTGTCTGCATCTGGACGAGCATCAACTTGTCTTTTAACTTCCGATGTTTGGAGTCCACCTCATCGCTACAATACCTCGCATACCGCAAGATTTCATCTACCGGCTTGTTCTGCCAACAGATCAAATGGTGCTGTATCATGAGGCTGATTTCCGGTCTCAGACCCAACACGAACTTTGAGACGAACTGTCCCATATCCTTGGGATCTAATGTGTCTAGTCCACTATACTGTTTGAAAGCTTGCAGAAGTCTTTCATAATATTCGTGCACCGTTTCTTTAGGTTCCTGCACCGTTCGATCTATCTTTACCCAATCTATGTCTTGAGGTGAAATTTTTAATTTCAACCAGGTAATCACCTGTTCATACTTTTTCATGACAAGGGGTGACGGACCGTTCGTGACAGCATCCCTGTCTGGTTCAAAAGTCGGCCACTCGACAGCGACCTTACAAGCTGTCCACAAATCTCCCGGCACCACTATGTCAAACAAGGTGTTCAAATCAATCCACAGTACTTTTGAAATTTTCACAAACCGCTCAACCTGCTTGTACCACTCTACTGGTTTCTCACTCAGCCGAGGAAAGTCATTTGTAAACGCGGCCAAATCACCTCTGCTCCACGGGACATGCACGTACCCTCCATTCTGTACTTCCCGTAAAGGAAAGTTTCCAACTCCCGTTGTCCCTCCACCCGGAGGCGGCGTTTCTCCCTCTCTTTTCTTTGTCAGTTTCTTCTTTGACCATCTTTCCTCCCATTTATCCAACAAAATCCATATCCGCATCCCTACAATCAGATCTCTGGTATGCGCCCTTAATCCCGTGATTCTTTTCTCTTCCAGCTCCTGATCGCTGTACTGTAACCTGTGTGGTCCCTGCAATGACTTTGTTTTATTCAGGTCTACCTCATATCGCCTGGCTAATGCCGTCAGTTTCTCGTGAGCTATTCTAGCTTTCCGAGTCACATCTTTGGCTATGAAAAGCAGCTCGTCCGGCCCATAAATTTCTATTCTTTCCAAAGGCAGACTTCCCACTAATCATCTCATCTACTTCTGCTTTCAACCTGACCACGTCCAGCAACCTTGCCTGTACTGCACTCCTCAGCACTTCTCGGCACGCTGCTCCATCACGCTCATCATAGTCACTATTCTTGTCCTCGGGACCTATCTGTTTCTGTCACGCTTCTAGAGCCTGGTCTATCTTCTGATACATTTTGTTCCCTATCCTCCATCATCCTATCGCTTTGGTTTCTCACTGTTGGAGTCCACATCCTCAAAGCTGACTTGGATTCATGTAATGATCTTGGTCTGACTGATCTCTCCTCTTCCTGTCTAAACGAAGAGTCTGCAGTAGCCGGTAACGGCGTGCTTGCCTCTAATGGTCTTGGGAAGTGAACCACTCGTCCTCCGAACCCATTCCCCCTTCCACTGGTCACTTCTTCTCCTCCCGTCTGTGTTGAACTCCCTTCTCTCACTCGGTCTGGGTCATATACCGATACTATAGGACCAATGGTAACCGGTACAGTCAAGAAGTTTGGTAACCTGGTATTCCCAATGGAAGGCTGTGTTGTCTGAGATGTTGTCGCCCCTTCTGTTCCTGTAGAAATTCTTCCCACTACCCTCATGTCAGTCTGACTCCTGCCTTTCACCTGATTCTATTGCTGAACGTTGGTTTTCCCTCTTCCGAATCTGGATTAAATGGGGGTGGTCTCTCTGCTAGCAGCCTATCTAACAGACTGTCATCTGTATCGCTGTCGTCTTCTTCGACTCTTGTTATTTTCCCATTTTGTATTAGCAGTGGGTATAACTTATCCCCTTCAATCGTTTCCACCCTCCACCTTTTCTCCAGTGCATCCCACTTCGCATCTTGAAATGCCCTGATCGATTTCTTCACCCTTTCCTGGCTCTTGTCTCTTTTCCTATCATGTGCTGCCCTAATCCATGCATGTAGCGCTTCAAACTGTGTCGGTCTAGGCAGTGGTCGTAAAGAAGCCATTATACTTTTTAGCTGGTACAACACCTCTAACCTGAAAGTGCCATAGCGTGGGAAAGTCAATTCTTCCTCTCCAAATGTCATTTTGTGCCAATTTTCAAGCCAAATTATGGTATGCAATCCTACATTCGTAGCCATATAATGTGCTGGCGTATCCTCGGGAGGGCTTCCTCCCCTTCTCGGACAACCACATGTCTATCTCCTCTCCAGAGTTCTCGTAAAACTTTAAAACATTTCATGATGAATCAACCTTCTGTTCGCACTCAATATGTCGGCTTTACTTCCTGACTTTCAATCCACCAATGCCAGCGCGGCTCACACCAACCGGCCTATCGCAGCGCGGCACTTGTCTGACGTCACTTTTCCTCCGCTCGCAGCAGTTCCCCTCCTTCCTAATTCACTCGTTCTCACTCGCACTTGTCCCAATCATACTCTGAAGCAATGTCCGTCCTACCGAACAATTACCTCTCTGACTGTCAGTCCACCAATGACCGATCAGCCTCTTGAGATTGTTGACCTCAATCTGGTAACTGTCTGTCCGCGAAACGACCGGACAATCACCTCTAGAACAATCGATAGGATCCAATCGCTCAATGTTCTACACACAACAACCTACGACCAGCGTTGGTTATTCACGCACTCACACATATGTTCCCTATCTTCAGTGGGTCTGTCAATGACGTCTCATGACCCCCACAACCTCTGGTCAACGCTCTCAATTCTGGGTGTTTTCTACACCATAATGATCAAATCTCTCGGTCCCGCGCGCGCTCACGGTCCGATCCTCAATCACACAACTCTCATTCCAACTCCGCAAGACATCACACGACAATAAAACACCGCAATCTACCAAACATCACTCTTTTCATACTCACTCTACCACGAACTGCTACTTCCGCCGCACCGTCACTCTCCGTCAGTTTTCAGCGACCGCCGACGTCCTTCTCCTACGATCCACTGGATCACCATCACTCAGGCTCTATGGGGCAACTAGTCTCTATCCTAATCTAGATCTCCCCTTACCATCAAAGGTAACCATCCTACTCTGCTACCAACTGATAACGCTGATTCTTATCTAATCACTTATAAGAATCTTCTGGTCGCCAGGATCTTTTTACCTGTTGAATAGTGTAAAGGAGAGAATCTTATCCAGTTATACATCAAATTGCCCAGTTTACCTGGAAGCGACCACTGACTCCGAATTCAAGTTTATAGAATTTATTATCGCCAAAAATAGCTGAACATGCAAGCACCTCAACACGAGGTTAAAGAAATAGATGGGCACTAATACAAATAGTATCCTACGCAGGAGTCTCATCCGACTCAGAATAAGGAGAATCGATAGTTCTAGAAGAATCAAACATGCTATAATAGATCCAACTTCAATATTGCCCTTCATTTACCTAAATAAGCACAAAATCCATTGCTGTCCCTACTCTAACACTAAGTGACATCCCTACTTAACTCGATTTTCCCAGGCAAGAGTGAAGTAAAAGGTGTCAGCTGTGAAGACTTCCTAAGAAGTGCAATCACTTAGTACCTAAGCTCAGATTTTAGATGCTTCTTCATCAGGGCTCTCTCTCTCTGACCTCTTCTCTGGTCTCCCCTACCTCTTCTCTGGCCTCCTCCCTCGGGGCACTATCCCTAATACAAAATCACAATACAATTGTACATGCCTTTGATCACGCCTCCTTGGCCAGGTCTTCTTTCCTGTACTTTTCCATCGAACCGGTTACTTCATCCTGGACGGTTGAGATGACCTTGGAGTCCCAGGCACCTTCTCCGCTGAAAGTATCATCCCTAAATTCCATTGCACTCCCAGTTCCATGCCTCCCATCTCTCTAACTTTGTGAAACAAAGAGCTAGTCTTTTACTAACGAGGCATGTGTCCTTGCACCTGCAACAGAAGATACGTTCAACAAAAACCCTCTACTGTGCTAATTAAATCTACCGTTGGTGCCCAGAGAGCCTTTCCAAGAGAAACTTTTCTTCTGCCTGCAAAATATGCTAACATAAGAACAAAACAGGCCTTTCCCTGCCGTATATGTAGTCAGGCCTTTACACAAATTTAAACACACAACTTATATTTCTTCAATAAGCATTAATTCATTACATTTTCATCTACGAAAAGTGAGCTACATGTGCAACTTTAATATAGATACACGTTTAAACTATTGCCAGCTGGATTACACATGAGGCTAATTTCATCTATACATTGATTCTTCACACGATTCAGTTAAGCATTACACTCTGCATGATTATCATAGCACAATTATACTACTGCATTCACTTTAATATCTGCGGACTATAACCACTCTTTGCTAAACATGTATGAATATATAACTGAATATATTCGGATATATGTCTAGTATATGTGGTGCGGACTACCAGTGATTATGATGCACCCCTACAATTTCACAAGAACATGGCGCTCTATCAATGTGAAATGCGTGTATCCATTTTTTAAACTCTCTGGCAGACATTAATTTTTTAATTAATCAACTTAAGGGTTTTACATCTGTGTAGCACAGCGCTAGGTTGTAGATTGTCATATGTAGAATCACATTTTATTAGTTTTTTTTAATAAAGGCTTTTGTAAAGCGCTACTAGACACCAGACCCTTACCTCAGTGCGCTTTGGGTGTGGGCACGTACAAAATAAACGGTCCTAAGGCTGGCACTTTCATGAGATGCAGGTAGACTCAGTGACGTAACAAAGGCCCACGCAGCCCCCGCAGCGCAGGGGGGGGGCGAGCTCAGGGGACCCTCAGAGCAGTACCATGGCCTGTGAGCTCCCGAGTAAGTGCGGAAGGGGGGCCCCCCATGCACTTTGCATGGGGAGGCCTCAAGTTTGGTTCTGCTACTGGCTCTGTGCTGTACACATAGCATGAGTTTTTACCATATTTCTTGCGGCGAAAACTTCTTTTAGGTATTATGAAAACAAACGTCGTTTTTAGTTCAGGAGACTGCATTTCCTGTGTTTACAGATTAACGTTCAGTCCCAGACAGCCCAGTGGAGGAACACACTCAAAGCATGGTTTACCTGTGTTGGGGAGGTTGTGTTCAGGTTGCTACCTTGTGAGCCGTTGTGTTACTTTGAAGTGGGCGTCTTCACAGAAATGTAATATTTAAGTGTTTATATAGCCCGCACTAGCTTAATTCTCTCTTGTGTAGTATTTGTGTAATAGGTGTAAACACCTCATTAGTCATTGCTTCATCGGTCTCTTGTGATGCAAGGAAGAGCCCTCTCGGAACCCTATTTCCTGCAAATTTCACAGAGATCTCTGCAGTGTGCATTCAACCAGCTGAGTTATCCTACTAACACAGGTTTGAATATTTTCCTCACAGGCTCTATAGAGGACCTTCTTCTTACATCTTGGTGTGGTGGTTGGCATAAACTAAGGAGCTGGGCACCAACATCTTCAGTGAATGGACCACGTAATCCGAATCTGTGGTCTAGCTGGAATGGGACATAAAATGCAAGCACTGGCAGACTGATGTCTTGGCGCCCCTTGGCATTATCAGCTAGGTAGATGCCACAAGATGAAGTGGAACGAAAACTAAAGTGTTGCTTCACCTAAAAATGGGAGGCCCTTCATACTAATTATGAAGCGCTTCAGAGGAGCATTGTGCTGCTAACATGTACAGGTGCACATCTATTTAAAATGTTCTTTCACTGTGGATAGTCACACGTCTGGGATCTAGACCCAATGAGCAGTGGAGCACTTGAGACTGAACACTGGATTCTGGTCATCGCATGTTATTACAGATGCAGGGGGGACATTCACAATGGTAGACATTATAAACAACCAGTTTGAACACCAAAGCCTAAAGCCTCAGCACTACAGTGCTGTTTAACTGTCTGTGCCATCAGCAGAGTAGCCCTACAGTTCTAACAATCACGAAGAACGTTTGCAGGAGATGTGTGAAGGGGGTGGTGAGCAATTGACCTGTTTTGTCTAAATATTTGGCTTGCAATAGAAAGAACGTGTTGTGTTGCGGTTCAAGACCCTTTCCCCTCGTGACAAGTCACACATCCAAGGCACCACCAGTAAAGGCATAGAGCACTTTAAAACAGTGGTGTAACAATAGCACCCACAGCCCCCTCGGTGGGGAGGGTCCTAGGCTCCTGGATGCCCCCTCTGGCACTGTGCACAGCTGGCCTGATAGTTCCTGACTGGGTCCAGAGCGTGCGGGCCCCTCCATGCACTTTGCAGGGGGGTCCCCTCAAGTTTCGTTACGCCACTGGGTAGACTATGGGGTAAGGGATTCTCAATGAAGATAACATTCCAAAGCCATGAAGAACTAAGTCCCTGATGTTTATTTTAAGACAGCAAGTCAAAATTCTGCCAGTAATTTAGAACCATTTTTCCTTTACAAAGTTACTGAAGATTTAAAAAAAACTGGAGTGGTGTGTCTAAGGTGCTGAGTGTCTATCTATCTATCTATCTATCTATCCGTCTGTCCGTCTATCCGTCTGTCTATCTATATAGTCAGCACGGCAAAGAACACTGTATCGAACTCCGAAGGATGGGAGGCTCACTATGCCCATCGTGCCAGCACTTTGATGCACAATGTATCAAGCTCGGAAGGGTGGGAGGCTAGTTAGTCCCGTCATCCCTCCTGCAGACAATCTGGTTGTAAGCATGCAGAAGATTGCCAGAACACACATGCACACTGTACCTCGGAATGAAGGGGGTCTGACTAGCCCCTCGTGCCAGCACTCTGATGCACACTCTATCAAGCTCGGAAGGATAAGATGCTGACTAGGCCCGTCGTGCCAGCACTCTGAAGCACACTCTATTGAGCTCAGAAGGATAAGATGCAGACTAGGCCCCTCGTGCCAGCACCATGATGCACTCCATCGAGCTCAGAAGGATTAGATGCTGACTAGGCCCCTCGTGCCAGCACTCTGATGCAAACTGTATCAACCTTGGAAGGACGGAGGGCTGACTATTTCCATCGTGCCAGCACTTTGATGCATACCATATCCAGCTCGGAAGGATAAATTGCTGACAAAGGCCCCTTGTACCAGCACTCTGATGCGTACTGTATCCAGCTCGGAAGGATAAGATGCTAACTAGACCCCTTGTGCCAGCACTCTGATGCACACTCTATCCAGCTCGAAAGGATAATATGCTGTTCAGGACCCTCGTGCCAGCCCTCTGATGTGTACTATATCCAGCTCGGAAGGATAAGATACTGATTTGGCCCCTTGGGCCACCACTCTGATGCACACTCTATCGAACTCAGGAGGATAAGATGCTGACTAGACCCCTCGTGCCAGCACTCTGATGAAAACTGTATCAACCTTGGAAGGATGAAGGACTGACTAGGCCCATCGTGCCAGCACTCTGATGCATACTATATCCAGCTCGGAAGGAGGAGATGCTGACTAGGCCCCTTGTGCCAGCACTCTGATGCATACTCTATTGAGCTCAGAAGGATAAGATGCTGATTAGGCCCCTTGTGCCAGCACTCTGATGCGTACTATACCCAGCATGGAAGGATATGATGTTGATCAGGCACCTCGTGCCAGTACTCTGATGCATAGTATATCCAGCTCGGAAGGATAAGATGCTGACAAAGCCCTTCGTGACAGCACTCTGATGCATACTATATCAAGCTCGTAAGGATAAGATGCTGACTAGGCCCTTCGTGCCACCACTCAGATGCACACTCTATCGAGCTCGGAAGGATAAGATGCTGACTAGGCCCGTCGTGCCAGCACTCTGATGCATACTCTATCAACCTTGGAAGGACGGAAGACTGACTAGACCCGCCGTGCCAGCACTCTGATGCACACTCTGTCGAGCTCATGAGGATAAGTTGCTGACTAGGCCCCTCGTGCCACCACTCTGCACTCTATCGAGCTCAGAAGGATAAGATGCTGACTACGCCCCTCGTGCCAGCACTCCGATGCAAACTGTATCAACCTTGAAAGGACGGAGGGCTGACTAGGCCCATCATGCCAGCACTTTGATGCATGCTATATATTAAGCTCGGAAGGATAAGATGCTGACTAGGCCCTCGTGCCAGCACTCTGATGCATACTATATCCAGCTCGGAAGGATAAGATGCTAACTAGGCCCCTTGTGCCAGCATTCTGATGCACACTCTCTCCAGCTGGAAAGGATAAGATGCTGATCAGGCCCCTCGTGCCAGCACTCTGATGCGTACTATATCCAGCTCGGAAGGATACGATGCTGACTAGGCCCCTCGTGCCAGCACTCTGATGCATACTCTATTGAGCTCAGAAGGATAATATGCTGATTAGGCCCCTTTTGCCAGCACTCTGATGCATACTATATTCAGCTTGGAAGGATAAGATCCTGATTAGGCCCCTCGTGCCAGCACTCTGATGTGTACTATATCCAGCTCGGAATTATATGATATTGATCAGGCACCTCGTGCCAGCACTCTGATGCATAGTATATCCAGCTTGGAAGGATAAGATGCTGATTACGCCCCTCGTGCCAGCACTCTGATGCATACTATATCCTGCTCGGAAGGATAAGATGCTGACTAGGCCCCTCGTGCCAGCACCCTGATGCTTACTAAACCCATGCTCGGAAGGATAAGATGCTAACTAGGCCCCTCGTGCCAGCACTCTGATGCACACTCTATCCAGCTCGAAAGGATAAGATGCTGATCAGGCCCCTCGTGCTGGCACTCTGATGCGTACTAAATCCAGCTCAGAAGGATAAGATGCTGATCAGGCCCCTCGTGCCAGCACTCTGATGCACACTCTATTGAGCTCAGAAGGATAAGATGCAGGCTAGACCCCTCGTCCCAGCAATCTGAAGCAAACCGTATATCGACCTTGGAAGGATGGAGGGCTGACTAGGCCCATCGTACCAGCACTCTGATGTATACTATATCCAGCTCCGAAGGATAAGATGCTGACTAAGCTCTTCGTGCCAGCACTCTGATGTGTACTATATCCAGCTCAGAAGTACAAGATGCTGACAAGACCCTCGTTCCAGCACACTAATGCAAACTACATTCAGCTAAGAAAAATAAGATGCTGATTAGGCTCCTCGTCCAAGCAATCTGAAGCACACTGTGTCAACCTTGGAAGGACGGAGGGCTGACTAGGCCCTTCGTGCCATCACTCTGATGCGTACTACATCCAGCTCGGAAGGATAAGATGCTGACTAGGCCCTTTGTGCCAGCACTCTGATGTTGTACTATATTCAGCTTGGAAGGATAAGATGCTGACTAGGCCCCTCGTGCCGGCACTCTGATACACACTCTATCGTGCCTTGGAAGGACAGAGGGCTCATTAGGTCCGTCGTACCAGCACTCTGATGTATACTATATCCAGCTCCAAAGGATAAGATGCTGACTAGGCCCCTCGTGCTAGCACTCTGATGCGTACTATATTACTATATCCAGCTCGGAAGGATAAGATGCTGACTAGGCCCCTCGTGCCAGCACTCTGATGTGTACTACATTCAGCTTGGAGTAATAGGATGCTGACTAGGCCCCTTATGCCAGCACTCTGATCTACACTCTATCAAACTCAGAAGGATAAGATGCTGATTAGGCCCCTTTTCCCAGCAGTCTGAAGCACACTGTGTCAACCTTGGAAGGATGGAGGGCTGACTAGGCCTTTCGTGCCAGCACTCTGATGCATACTATAGCCATCTCAGAAGGATAAAATGCTGATTAGGCCCATCGTGCCAGCACTCTGATGCGTACTATATCCAGCTCGGAAGGATATGATGCTGACTAGGTCTGTTGTGCCAGCACTCTGATGCATACTATAGCCAGCTCGGAAGGTAAACATGCTGACTAGGCCCGTCACCTCTCCTGCAGACAGTCTGACAGCTGTAAGCACACTGACGATTCCTAGTACACTGCATGTGTTGCAAGTGTATCTGGTGACTTTTTGATCACCTCGGCAGCAAGCGGTGCTTGAGGCGCGCACACTGGCTACTGTTACCCGGAAACAACTCAATGGCATCTCTTTTGGGAAGAAGGGAGGGGGTCGATAGCCCAGGCACCTCTATGGTGATTGAACTGCTGCAGGATCAGAGTCACCCTGCCACATGACCCTGGAAGCTCAATGTACTAACAGCAAACACGTCTCCGACTCTGAGATACCGGTGCACCAGCAGAAACATACAGGTGTTGTGTAATATTTGGTATCTCCTTAGGATCGTGTATCCCATGCAGACTTCTGAGGTCTTGCCTATTGAACATCTCAGATGGGCCCACAGCAGCCCCGCCTACCTCAGGAGAGGCGAACCTCGGCTTTAGCAGGCAGAAGAAGCAGTGCTCCAAGAAAAGCTGCTGTTAGAATTGCACCAGTCGCTCTGTTTACAGAGACACTCAGAAAGGGTCCCAATAAAGTGCTTAACTGTTTGTTTATCTTGTCATGACCTCTGACCGTTTGAACTGATATGCACTATATGTAAAACAAAGGAGAAAATAAACATTGATCTCGAATGCTAAACAAAAAGATTAGTTTAAGGAAGTGGAACGAAATCAACATGAGGAAAAGAGAATAAATAGGGAAGGGAACCATCACAGTAATAGAAAAAGCAAAGAAATATTGCAAAAAGAAGAGGGAAACAAGGGATATTTACAGCATTAAAAAAGACAGACCAAAAGCATGAGAGGAAAACAGAGAAAGAAAACCTTTTGGCTTTTTAATAATAAGGCATATTCAAATCTTTAGAGATGCTACAGGGACAGAGCAGCAAAGGCCTTCCATTATTGCATGTAGACGTGCCTTGTGGTGTTACAAGGCCCATAGGAACATTGTCGTCTTCACTAAGTTAGCATGAGCATGCTGCAGCCTGCCTGCTGCTTTGCACACGTTACTACACGTCTTTATTTTTTGCAATAATTTCTATGGCTGTTTTCACATGAGAACTCATCGCTGTGTTCACTCTCGGCATGTTCCTGGGATTTTGACTGAACATAATGTCCAAGGTCGAACAGCAATGCCCCTTGTTATTTTGTTCTGGCCAGGCCTTAGCCCCTAGACAAAACATACCGATGCAACAGTTGTTTGGACAAACGTACTTTGGTTTTATTAGAATACACAAATAGATAACACACATGGAGAGGGACCTTTCCAGGGAGAAGAGCGAGACAGCTCCTATGATGTAGATCCACCATCAATAGGCTAAGGTATGGGGTCTGCTGACAAGGCCCAGAGATCTTCTAATATATAATAATATTGCTTCTTAGCAAGGGGAGGGAGGTTAGTCTCTATTGTCTTTTCATGATGACATCTCCCTTTATGATTTATGGACTAGCTGCTATGCTGACTGTATTTGTAATATGCATTTTCCTGCTTGTTGAGGCACGTATACTGCATGTTAGGGCATGTTAGTTAAAATAAATATTTTAAACTGTTTTGTGTCTCTGTCAGATCTTATTTTGGACGAGTACAAGACTGAGAGCGAAAGGGTGTGTCTTGTTACCGCGATTCCTGAGAGATCTGGGAGTGTTGTGTTCTGGGGTGTCTAATCATTTGTTTCTCTGTGAGTGAGTAGGAGATCAAGTGAGACACTATAGCTAGTCCGTCCTGGGCTCATGGGTACTAAGGTGGTAGGATGACTCAGTCCCTATACATCAAGGTCCTATAATCCTGAGCATAGTTCCGTGTTTGTGCAGAATCCCTGCAACATCGCGCCACCAACGTTTGGTCTGGTACTTATTCACGAGACCCCTGAGTAGCGCTTGTGCTTGTCCACAATACCCTCTCACCAGTTTCCGGAGACGTCCGTGGTGGGGGGCTTAGCCTCCTATATTTGGTGATTTATAGGTTTTTCAAGCTTGATGTTTAAAAGGTTCTTATTTACCTAGTTTTGCGCTACCATTTTCTTTGTGTCTTTATTCCATTTCTACTATGGCACAACCATTTGCTATTGCGGCGCATAACCGCGCGGCGGTTACAGCTTTCTTGACTCAGCCCGGAGTCCCAAATGCAGGGGCGAACATTATTTTATTTGTCGCAGAGGACCCTGCTTTTCGTTTCGAAGTCTTTTATTCTTGGGTTACATTTCCCTCGGTGGATGGGAATGATAATTTGTTTCATGAATGTACGAGGGCTTCTGTTCCGGCGGCGTATCATCCATATGCATTACTTGATGTTCTGTTGACCTGGGAGCATACCATTTGGTTTAATGGCTCCCTTCCTCACCCTGTTACTGCTGTTCACATGGGCCCCTCATCTATTGATGGGGCCACTTGACCTGTGTTGGCTGGTTTTATGCCACATCCGAATTATCTTAATTTTACACTCGCAGAGCTATGTCAGCTTCATACATCTTTGATTCACAAACACAGAAGTGTTATACAGTTTATTTCCCGTGCACTTCAGGTGGCTCCGGTTGGAGCCATTCCTCCACCACCGGTACACGTTGGTGGACTGGTGATTAGTCCCATCATGATTAATTCGGTGATGGGCAAACGTCCTCAAAACAGTGATGACTTGCCGTTTTGGCTTGCACAGAAATTTGAGCATCTTGAGGCAGTTTTTCCACGCACTACTCCTGTTGAAAAACACCAGATCCTTACAATGAGTTTGCCGAGTGGTCTGATTCCCTCTTTAGCTGACTGCACCACCTGGGGGAGGGTGTTTGCTTCAGTGTATACACTGTGCTTTGGCACCCCCTCCATGAGCATTTTTCGAGCATTCTAAAGAAGGTACAAGATGAACATGGGGCTGGTCCAGCCCTGGATTTGGGGATGAAGTTAGTGGGAATGTTCCCCATCGTCTCCGTCATGATTCTGGTGAACATTAAAGGTGAAGCGGTTTACTTACAAGTACGTCAATGCCTGGCGGCGGTGGCGGAAGTGGATCGGCAGCGACAATTGCTGAATATTATTGCAGAGGGGCGTGGCCTATGACAACCTCTCAACAATCCAGCTGTGTGGGGCTTACTGGAGGTAACAGGATGTCAGTATGGGTGAGTAACTGAGTATGTGAATGGCAGTATACATGAGTGAATGGGTATATGAGTGACTATGCATGAACGAGTAAATGTGAGAGTGGCTATATAGATGAGCGCATGCTTCTGTCAGTGACTGTATAGCTGAATGGGTATGTGATCTTTTTTCTATGAGTAAGTAAGTGGGTGGATGTGTAACTGTTTGGGTGAGTAAGTGGCTGTATGATTGACTGTATGGGTGAGTGTCTTGGTGTGTGAGCAGTTTTATGGGTGACTCACTCAGTGTGTCAGCGCCTGTATGCCTGTATGATTGGATATGTCAATGGCTGAATTAGTGATTGAGTGGGTCTGTGAGTGGCAGTATGGGTGAGCAAGTGGATGTGTGTATAGATCAATGAATCAGTGAGTGGGTGTGTAAGTATTGGTATGGCTTTGGGATTGGGTTTGTGAATGGTTGTGTTGGAGCAGCACTGGGTGTATAATAGATTCTACAGTGGTGTTAGTGGGTGCGTCTTCGGAAACATGGTGAGACTTACAACAGTGACATGGGAATGGTTGCTGTTTTATATTTCGCTAGGCCCAACATTCTGAGCAGTCGGTGAATAGTGAAGCTGCCAGAGAAAAGTGAGGTTTAAGACATGTTGGCAGAGGGATGAGGGATTAAGCTACTTCTCATGAGTCTCTGGAAAGGTACACTTGAAGTAGGCCGTATAAATTTAGGTGTCTGCTTGCAATGGGAAGTGCACTCAAGTTTAAACGTCTGCGTGCTCTCATGACTCAGGTATGTGTCTACATGTACATGAATTCTGACAGGTGCTGTGCGTCTGAAGATCCTAGCTTAAAAAACTGGTAGCTTCTTATACAGGTGCACAAATCTTCTCAGTTCCGCTCCATCATTCGGTCGGAGAGGGAGACATGTCTTACCTATGTAGGTGTCACAGAACCCCTCAAATATACTGTTAAATACCCACATGCCCTGTAATATGAGCAGAAAGGAATACATACACCTTCTCGTACAGAAACTTAAAGAGCATGCGGTCTGAAACACAGGAATTCTACTATTTCTAGGTTTCTTTTTATGTATCATGTCACTAGGAAAAGGCACAGACACACACTTTGAAGCCTTTGGAAACATGGTGAGACTTACATCAGCGACATGGGAAGGGTTGCTGTTTTATATTTAGCTAGGCCCAACATTCTGAGCAGCCGGTGAATAGTGAAGTTGCCAGAGAAAAGTGAGGTTTAAGACATGTTGGCAGAGGGATTAGGGATTAGGCTACTTTGTATGAGTCTCTGGAACTACCCATGCACTTATGCAATGACCCAGGCACTACCTTTGCACTCATCCATTCACTCAAGCACTACCCATTCACTCATTCAATCACCCAGGCACTACCTTTGCACTCATGCATTCACTGGTGCACAACCCATGCACTCATCCAATCATTCAAACACTCCTTGCATTCACCTTTCTCTGGAAGCTTCACTATTTACTGACTGCTCAGAATGTTGGCCCTAGCCAAATATAAAACAGCAACCCTTCCCATGTCACTGTTGTAAGTCTCACCATGTTTCTGCACCTCTCTTGCTTCTTTCTGCACCTCTCTTGCTTCTTTCTGCATGTCACTTGCCTCTTTCTGCACCTCACTTACCTCTTTCTACACCTCTCTTGCTTCTTTCTGCATCTCTCTTACTTCTTTCGGCTCTTCTCTTGATTCTTTCTGTACCTCTCTTGCTTCTTACTGCACCCCTCTTGCCTCTTTCTGCACCTCTCTTGCTTCTTTCTGCATTTCTCTTGCTTCTTTCTGCACTTCTCTTGCTTCTTTCTGCACCTCTCTTGCCTCTTTCTGTACTTCTCTTGCACCTCACTTGCTTCTTTCTGTACCTCACATGCTTCTTTCTGCACTTCTCTTGCTTCTTTCTGCACCTCTCTTGCCTCTTTCTGCATTTCTCTTGCTTCTTTCTGCACCTTTATTCCTCTTTCTGGACTTCTCTTGCCTCTTTCTGTGCCTTTCTTCTTCTTTCTGCACCCCTCTTGCTTCTTTTTGCACCTCTCTTGCTTCTTTCGGAACCTCTCTTGCTTCTTTCTGTATATCTCTTGCCTCTTTCTTCACCTCTCTTGCCTTTTTCTGCACCTCTCTTATTTCTGCACTTCACTTGCTTCTTTCTGCACCTCTCTTGGTTTTTCCTGCACCCCTCTTGCCTTGTCCTGCACCCCTCTTGCCTCTTTCTGCGCTTCTCTTGCCTCTTTCTGCACCTCTCTTGCTTCTTTATGCACCTCTCTTTCAACAACCATCTTGCCTCTTTCTGCACCTCTCTTGCCTCTTTCTGCACCTTTCTTCCTCTTTCTGCACTTCTCTTGCCTTTAGTGTCGAGCCAAGTTCCCCTTGTGGGTCCGCCACAGAAAGCATAATCTTTATATTGATTCAGTACCTTTTCTCTCTGTCATTGCCAGCTCAGCAGTTGGGGAGACACAGAGTTCACCTCGATAAGTATTCCATTTCCCCCACTTTTTATCCCATTTCCGGGGACACCCTCTGTTTTTAAACACTGTTTTCTCTGCAAGCATACATTTGTCCATCTCTTTAGTCCATAGTGACAAAGTGGGCCTCCTCGCATTTCCCCAGTGCATTGCTATACATCGTTTGGCCAGTGTGTACCCCAGGGTAACCCATTGCTGCTCTGTTGCGGTGAGATCTGTGGCATCCCATATGTTAAGAAGTCCCAATCTGGGTGTTAATTGAATACCTTTGCCCAACACCTTATGCAATTGTTGTGTAGTTTTCCCCCAGAATGGAGCTATACTCGGACAGTCCCACACTGTATGGTAGAATGTGGCCTCTCCCCCACAGCGTCGGAGGCAAAGTGTGTTGTCTCTGTGACCAATCTTGTGTAGAGTGGGCCCAGTCATGTAGGTTCTGTGTAGGATCTTGAGTTGGATGAGGCGGAAATTTAACGGGATAGCCGCTTCTCGTGGGGACATTATTGCGGCCTGCCAATCTTCATCATCAAGAGGCCCTATATTGGTCTGCCATTTTTCTCGTAGAGGTTGGAGTGGGTCTGGCATATTGTTGATTAACTTTCTGTATATTAATGATATGCCTTTCTTCTTCAGGGGTTCTGATAATACTCTATCTTCAAGAGGGGATTTCTCCGGCAACTCCTCTGAAGCGGGGAGTGCCGCATTCAGGGCATGGCGGATTTGTAGGTATTGAAATACCTCCCTCTGGTCCAGCTCATATTCTACTTGGAGTTCAGAGAATTTTATGAATTTCCCCTTTTTTCAGAGGTCTCTAATATTGGAAATACCGATGGTATCCCATCTGTCAAACCCCGGTTGGTTGCCGAGCTTCCCGAGTTTCTGGGTGAACCATAATGGCGTAGCAAGAGTTAACTTATTTTGCCAGCCAAGTTTTCTATTTGCCTGACTACATATGTCAATAGTTAGGGCAGTTGGGCAGATGTAGCGACCTTTCACTAGCAGTGAATATAGAGCCCCATTATACCCCTCTTTCCCCATCTGATAGCGGTCCAGTAGATAGGTGGGCTCTGTCTGGGGATAGTATACCCAGTTATTGATAGCCACCAGTTGTGACGCCCAGTAGTAAAGGCGCACATCAGGGAGCGCGATTCCCCCTTCATACGAGCTTCTGGTCAATTTGGGCCTAGCTATACGTGGTGTTTTTCCATCCCATAGCAATGTCTTGACTTCACTGTCTATATGTTGAAAATAGGACTCGGGGATTTTAAATGGGCAATTCTGAAGGATGTATAAAAAGCGGGGGAGAGCCAACATTTTGAAAAGGGCCGCTTGGCCCAGCAACGACAGAGGTAGTGTCCTCCAGTGTTTCACGTCACTACGCAATCTATTTAGGGGGGTTACTAGATTATTATCATAGAAGAGATTTGGGTCTGATGTTATGAAAATACCCAGATATCGGAAACCCGCCGTTACCTCACAGCCTCGCGGGAGTTTCAGGACCGGACCATGAAGTATATAGATCACTGATTTGGACCAGTTAATACTGTATCCCGAATATTTTCCAAAATTTGTGAAAATATTAAGGATTCTGCGTTTGGATCGTGTAGGCGATGCCAGATAGAGCAGGATATCATCAGCGTAGAGGGAAATCCTGTCTTCCTGTCCTTCAGCCCATTTCAGTCCCCTAAGCACTCTATCTCCTCTAATCCAGGCCGCTAAAGGCTCAACAATCAGTGAGAAGATCAGTTGTGACAGGGGGCACCCCTGCCTTGTGCCCCTCCCCAACAGGAATACCTGTGAAGTGCGATTATTTACTTTGACTTGGCCTCGTAGACCTGTATAGAGCAGCTTAATCCAACCAATGAATTTCGGGCCAAACCCCAATCGCAGCAGCACCTCGAAGAGGTATGTCCACTCATTTGTGTCAAACGCCATTTTGGTGTCTACGGAAAGTATTGCGGCGTCTTCTGCGATCACATGTTTTTGACCCAGCACATTATGAAGTCGGCGAAGATTCAAGGCTGTGCTGCGGTCTGGCATGAAGCCGGACTGATCGGCGTGTCCCAATGAGGCAATGATAGGGGCAAGTCGGAATGCCAGTAGTTTCGCAAGGATTTTGGCCTCTACATTTATTAGAGAGATTGGTCGATAGGACTCTAAGGAATCGACGGGCTTCCCCTGTTTATGTATGACTACGCTTGAGGCCAGTCTTATATCCTCCGGAAGGGACCCCTTCTCCATGCTTTCGAGATACATGTCTCGTAGAAAGGGCGCAATCTGAGATGCCACTAACTTCATGTACTCAATGGGGATACCGTTGGGCCCCATTGCCTTCCCTGATTGTATGCATCTAATTGCTGAGCAGATTTCCTCATTGGTAATGTCTCCTTCCAGCACCTCCCTGTCGCTAGGGGACAGGGTGGGCAGGGGCATATCTACCAGCAGTTGACGCGAGTCTTCCGCTGTAGTGGTCGCTTGCGAGGTATAAGTATGTTTGAGGTGATCAGCAAATGCTTCGGCAATCTCTTGCTGGTCCGTGAGACTATGAGCATCACTAATACGGATCCGAGGGACCCAACGTTCGGCCTGTTCCTTTTTCTCAAGCCAGGCTAACAATCTGCCCGCCCTGTCCCCGAATTTGTATATTTTATGATGGGTGGCCTTATGCTTAGATCTGGCCATTTCTTCAACCAAGGTTTTATATTCACGTTGTTTAATATGTAGTTTCTGCCAATTGGACACGTCTGGGGTCTGTGTATACTCCGTTTCAATATTACGGAGCTCCTCCTCAAGCTGTTCTATTTTCTCCCCTTGATTCCTGATATGACCTACTTTAAGCGCCAAAGCCTGTCCTTCCACAACTGTCTTGTATTTGCGCGGAGTCTACTGAGCCTTTGTTTTCTTTGAAATAGTTATCTGACTGTTGTATAAGCGTCTCCTTTATGTCTGGGACTTTAAGGAGCCAGAGATTCAATGTTATCATGGATTTGTGTCGATGCTGATTGAAGGTGAATGCGGCCCATACTGGGGAGTGATCCGAAATGCCTCTCGGTAGACAGCGTGGTTCTCAAAACTGTCTGCGGAGTGAGTTAAAAGATAGTCAATTCGAGAGAGGCTCTTATGGGCATTCGAAAAGAAAGTGAAGTTCTGTGTGCTCGGATTAAAGTGTCTCCAGATGTCTATTAGTCCCATGGCATTAATAAATTCTAATAGTGGTGAAGTGATCCTATTCTGATGTCGGGGTGGCAGGCGATCTATAGTGTCATCTAGTGACATATTAAAATCCCTCCCAGGATCAGAGATCCGACTGGTAAAACAAGAATTATCTTCCCCAAGTCTGCCAATACGGATCTACCGAGTGGAGGCGGGGCGTACATTGAGACTACATTTACCGCGCTCCCTTCCCAGCTAGCCTACAGGACTGTAAACTTCCCCTGGGGGTCAGCCCATGTTCCTTGTGCACTTAGTGCCAGGCGTTTATGGATTAGGATACCCATGCCTCTAGAACCAGAAGTGAACCCCGCATGAACCGCCAGCCTATATTCCCATCTATTCAATGCTTTGCAGTTATTGCCCACCAAGTGCGTCTCTTGCAGCAGGACTATATCTGGAGCTTGTCTATTAGGATACTGTAACACTATGCTTCTTTTCAATTTGTCCCCAAGGCCTTTCATGTTCCATGTGAGGATTTTTAAAACTGTTGTGTTTGGGTGTGAAGCCATGGTATAGTCACAACTGGGGGATATATGACAAGTGTCAGGTAGGGTCACATCTGTGATATCGTTTAATAGTAGTCGTTGTATGTCTAGCGTGGCCCGTGAGTGCAAAATGCGTGTGTGTTCTAAGTTGGTATCTGTGTATGAAGTTGAGTGGTCCAGGGTACATTGTAACGTGACCTGCAACTGAATGACCCCCCCTCCCCACCCATAACTTGCCCGACCTCCCTGCTTCCCTGCCAGTGGATTTCGAACTATCCACTTCCCCAACAAGGCAGAGCGCCTGTCGCCCCCCCACCCAACAATAAATGGTGCCCGTGGGTCAGCATCCCCCTCCCCCTGCCCAACCCTCTGAACTTAATACTGCAAGAGTAATTGTAGAAGACCGCAGCCCCTGATTACAAGAATCCCTCTTTATACAATTATATCGACATCCGCCCCTTCGTCACATTTATGCATTACAAGGGCATGGGTCAGCGTTTGGCAGTAATATTTCACTGTGCGTCCGCACCTTATGTACCATAGTTCCCACCCACCAATGTCCTCCGGCGAGGTATCTCCAACTTTACCAGGTCGGTTTCTTCATGCTTCTAGCTTCCAGAGCCCGAGACGTCTACTTCTCGACCTACTCCATCCCCAGACTCCTGGGGTGGTCTGGTACGATTCCCTTTAGGCCCAGCATGTCTGTCTTTGTTGGGATTCCCAACTTGTCTCCATCCCTCAAGCCAGTCCCATGCTTCCTCTGGCGTGGAGAAAATCCAGTTCTTTCCATTGTCTTCAATGCGTAGTTTTGCAGGCAATATCATAGCATACCTGATATTTCGGTCCCTGAGCGCTCATTTGACCTCCAGGAAACTGCGTCTCTGTCTTTGGACTTTAATCGTGAAGTGTGGGAAAAAGGAAATCACGCTATTTTCAATTTTGACTGGGGAGCGCATCGCGCTGCCTGCAGGATAGCATCCCGGTCTCTGAAATTAAAAACTCTAGCGACAATTGGGTGTGGGGGAGCCCCGGGCTTAGGTCAACCTTCAGGGACATGGTGCGCTCACTCGATAGTAAAGTAGCATGAGAGACCTTTTGCTTGCAAGTGTTTGGTGATTAATTCCTCAACGAACAGATCCATTGTTGGGCCTTCTGCATGCTCCGGGACACCCAGGATTCGTACGTTGTTTCTGCGCGCACGACCCTCATAATCATCCAACTGTGCCTCTAACTTTTCCTGTTTATCGGTGAGTTGTTGCACTTGTTTTGTGAGTTGGGACGTGTCTGACGAGAGTGCTTTAATGATCTCTTCGACTTCTTTAACTCTCGCGTCCATTTTCCTGAGGTCAGCATGAACATGAGATATTTCAATATTAACTGTGTCCAACCTGGATTCCAGGGAGGTTCGAACACCGGCAATGGCGGCCATGGCATCTTTGAGCGTCAGCTCGGTTTGGTCATCGGGAAGTTGCGCCTTCTCTTGTCCAGTTAATTTGACTGCGTCATGATCTTCACCATTTTTGTTCCAGGCGTATTTATCTAGCTTAGTTTGTAACATTGTTTTACTTCCCTTGCCTCCTGCCATTTCGAACACTTCGGAGTGTAGTCGTGGTGCAGTGATCTTGAAGAAATGCTGAGCTGCCCGCCGCCTGCCTGCGCACAACTGGCTGTCAGCGGCCTGTCAGGTGTTCGCTAGTGGCCATATGCCATATGCAAATCAGTCTGACCCTGTGCCTCATGGGAACAGTCCAGCCCGAACTGCCAAGCCATGTCTATCTTGAATCCGGTGGCAAAGTGAGCAAGGGACCCACGTCTGGGCATACCCTGCCAACTTAGGGCGAACAAAGCGATACCAAAGGTCCAGGGAAGACATGGCTTGGCAGTTCGGGCTGGACTGTTCCCATGAGGCACAGGGTCAGACTGATTTGCATATGGCCATGTCTGAACTGGGGTGGTGGAGTGAGCTAAAGAATGATGATGGATTAAACCCAGATCAGTTGACTGGGGGTGAGTGTTTGATTTGCTCTAACGCTCCGTCCATCATCCCCTTTGGTATTCCTTTGCTTTGCGGCACAATTGGGGGAAGGTGCTCCCGCTGCAGGAAACGTATAAGGCAGCGTTTCAACTCCAGCTGCAGAGGCCATTGCAAGCCACTTCTCTCGGGGGGAACCTCCTCTCTCCCCACACGATTCCTCTGGGATGCAGCCGTACCTTTTATCGCCGGTTCTGGTCGTGCGTAGCGTTTGGCTACCAGTTCCAGCTCACGTCTACTCCACAGCTGTCTGCTGCATGTAGCCTCCCGGTAAATTCTTGCTCATGCAGCCTCCGCTGCCGGACACTCGCCGACCGCCAGTGCCGATCTGCGCCCAGCCTTTTCTGTGTCGCTTGGTGAGTCCGCGACCCGCCACTCTGCCTTTGCTTAACTTTGCGATCAGTGCCGCCGCCATCTGGCCTCTGCAGGGCTCTGCCAGGCCCTTGGTTTGCAACTCGTTTCTGCAGCGCAATCTTATGCATCCAGGGTTAGATCTGCCCTCCGGTTGCTCTTGGGCTACGGTCTCATGTTCAGTGGGTTTTTAGTGCACAGTATTTGCCGGATATATATCGGATAATAGGCGAGGGCTACTGAGCCGCGCTAGTGTGCGGCCATTCCCTTCAGCTGCTGGCCACGCCCCCAAAAAGATGTTTTTTAAAGTGAATTCAAAGCTTGATCTGTCCTCTGTTACATTACTATCAGAAGTTCATCGAGTTGACATTGAGACTCTAACCCAATTTTTTTTGAGAATATAATCTGGTCCTCAGCTAGACCTTTGCCCTTCCGCATTGAGAAAGCAAGTATGGTCAGCCGCCTGATGACTTCACTGAAGTCCTCTCTCAATCAAGGTACCTGTTGGACCTGGCCCTCTTTTTATGGTCACTCCCAAGCTTTTTGCTTTTATCCCTTATGTTTTCTTAATTAGTTTTTGTTGGTGTTAGGACTCCCAACTTTACTACTTCCAAACAGTGTTTAAATGCTTGTGATTTCTCCTTAAAACATGATACATCTGATTGGTACATTTAATTTATTTCTAAGTCCCTAGTATATGCACAGCCGGACTGGGACCCAAAACCGGCCCTGGCAAACAGCTCGGCTGGCACCCCCAGGGTGGAGGGGGGCTGCCGAGCTGTTTGCCAGGGTAGATTTTGCCCGCTTTTGTTACAGGTGGCCGATATTGCAGCTATGCTGCAAAACCGGCCCGGGTAACAAAATCGGCCCCCCAGGGGTCCAAAACTGGCCCCACCCTGGCTTTGCATCATCCTAGAGCCACGCAAGGGGACACAGGGTGATCTAAAACCTAGACTGAAATTTATGAAGCCAAGCAAGGTCAGCTTGGCTTCATAGACCCTGAGTGACTTGGTAAATCTGGAGTAACGCAAAGCAGTGCAAGTCGCTGTCTTGCATTACTCTTTCCCAGGGAGGCATTCCATGGGTGGATCATGCGCACCCGCCCATGCATTTGGGTGCCTTCCCAAATTTACCATGAATGGTAGGCCTGGGAATGTGTCAAAATCCAAGAGAGGCATAATAAGGAGAAATATCTATACTTCTTGTTTGCTCCTCTTTCAATGTGTGTTGCAGAATGCAGCACACGTAAAAAAGAGGGAAAAGCCTCACAGTATTGTTTTTGTGCAGGAAGATGTCCCCTCCTGCACAAAAACAATCTTGCTTGCTGCGCAGGTCCCTTTGCACCATGGTGTAAGGGTATCTGCGTTTGCGCTAGGCAGCCACAAGTGCATCTGCGCAAGGAAAAGAACAGGAATGTGCAATATAATGTTAAATATGGTGCATTCCTGCTGACTACCTGTCACGCAGCACTGCAAGGTGTCTTGCTCCACTGTGTTGCATGACATTTTGAGAAATCTGACCCGAGATGCTATTAGTGGGCCTGAGCACTCATCGTGCCACCCACTAAAGTAGCACTTTAAAACACATCTCAAGCCTGCCATTGAAGTTTTAAACTGCCAATCCGACCTGGCGAAATAAACTTTTTGCCAGGCCTAAACCTTCTTTTTTAATACATATGGCATTCCATGTGTAGGCCCTAAAAAGCAAACAGGGCACGGTGCATTGTAAATAAAAAGTAGGGCATGTGTTTTTAAGTTTGCATGTCCTGGTAGTGAAAAAAACTCAAATTAATTTTTCACTACTGTTGGGACTGTCTATCCCATTGGATAACATTGTGTTACTATATTACAGTTATAATGTGCTAACTTTTGATTTGGAACAGGTAAGGATGTCAAATTTGGACTCAAAAGAATTGTAACTTTAAATCCTCATTTAATGGTAAAGTTTGATTTTAAGTTAAAATTCTGAGACTGTCACTTTTAGAAAGATGACATTTTCTTATCCTGGCCATTTGGCGCCTTCTGCCAGTGTTCTGGGTCACAAGACTGCAAGTAGTTTAGCTGTTTGGCTTTGTATATTCCTCCGAATGAGACAAAAGGGGATTAGGTGTTTATACCATACTGCCAGTATAGCTGGGGGTGGAGCTGTTTCCTGAGATTCATTTAAACTTTGCGTTGTTGCCGAGCGGGCTATCTGCAACCCGGGGACGCTTCCATTTATTTCTTCGTATTCCCGTACCAGCCGAAGGCGCTAGACGGGAATAGGGCCATATTGCATCTTAATTTTTGGTAAGTTGGGCTGTCTACTCTCTAGTTCATCCTCCTTGTCTTCACCTCCCGTGTTGGGGTGACGTTAATCCCCTCACCTTGCCTGTTTGTTTACCGATGTGCACTTATCCTGTCCGGTGCTGTTATTACCTCGAGTGTCCCGCCATTCCCATTGTTCACCTCACGTTTTTTGGGCCACCATATCATATCTGGTATACTTTGATTCTTAGCGTGTGTCATCTTCTAATGGTTAACGTTACACCAGGGGGGTGCCCATGTATATATTTTCCAGCAGCATTTTCGAGCACTCTCTTTGTAGTTTTTTGTCTCTCTATGTTGTATCTGACACTTAGGGTACATTGAGGTTGTTCCTCTCTCTTATATATCCCAGGCCCCTCATGACTATTTATCTGGACATCTGGCACTCTCATGGTCCCTTCCAGCCCGTGGAGGGTCCCAGGCCGCGTCCTGGGATCGCTCTTTTTCCAGATTATCTGCTGCCGGATTTAGGTGTTTCACCTCCAGACCCAAGCATTTACGCTACCTGACCCAGGGCCATTGTTTGTCCCCCAGCGTAGGTAAGCTCCAGCTTTCATCCTCCTCCCTCTCCAGGAACCAGGGAACCTGGATCCCGTGATTCAGACCTCAGTTAACCTCTCTCATGGTTTTTTTAGGTTTTGGCTGTAACTTCTAATATTTCAAACTGACTGGTGGATGTGTGTTTCATCTTGCTCAAACCCAGGCAGACCTCTTTTGGATGGCCCCCATTTCCCTTCCTGGTTCTACTATTTCTTATTTTCTATCTTTATCGTTCTGGTTAAACCACTGGTTTTTCGGATTGTTTGGGTGTGTCACCATCTCTCCTCTCTCTCTTGGCACTGGTGTCCTCACAGGAGTATTTTATACAGTTTAGCCCATTGGGAGGCTTGGTATTCACGTTTTTTGCTTTTTAGACTGTGCACGTTTTCCTAGCTTTTTATCCATTTATTATTCTTCACATGAATCTGTGCTTCCTTCCTTTGTGTTGTGCTGTCTAAAAGTTGTGCACACCCATGGCACACAGCATTCAATGTTGTATCAATACTGTGTCTTAATTTGCTTCCTAGGCGCTTCCTTCCTTGTTTGTTCTCAAATATTGCGCCCTGAAGAAGGTGAGACCTACATCCGGGTCACCCACCGAAACGCGTGTCGGCGCTGGAATTTCTATGTTTATCTGTCTCCCCCCAACATATACAACTATGTCAATAAGAAATTGATTTTGATTAATGACTCGTATCACCTATTGTTCCTTATCTATGAAATAACCCTGTATTCGACCATTGTGGAACTCGCAGTGTCATTAACTGTGATGATCAATGAGGGTTTGTGGCTCTTTGTATATATTTGTATTTAGAATGTTTTGAACCCTTATTTTTTTAGGACGTATGTGTAAGTGTGGGTATGTACTGGTCTGTATGAACGATAGTGTGTGTGCGGTGTTGGTTGCGCTTGGGTCATTTATGGTTTATTATATATCAATTCTCAAACATTTGTATTTTCTGTTATTTATTGAATAAATGTAATAATTTTGTATCTAACATACTTGTGTTCTGTATTGTGGAAAGCCAGTTTTTATGTACGCGTGTATATACATCAGTGACGATTAGCACTTTGATTATATCCAACAGGCAGAGAGATTTTGTCTTGATTGTATTTCGCTGTTTCCTGTCCCACCTACACTTCAATAGGGCTGCCTCCAGCATACACACACAATGACACCTGACACTAGTCTTTTTCACCCCAGAATTCTTAGAGCCTTAGATCCAGATGTGGGGGTAGCATAGGAAATAGCTCCATTTCAAAGGCCGGCACCAGGTATAACTATTGAAACCTCGGATCATCTTTTCAGTACGTTTCTGAACCTGTGGAAGACTTCAGAAGGATTTCTTGAACCTCCAGATTACTGCCCTGCTGCTTGAGGCCTGCCTTGGTCCCCAGAGGACTGCCATGCTGCTACCAAAGGACTGCACTGCTGGTTGAGACCCGCCTTGCTTCCTAGAAGATTGCCCTGCTTCTAGAGCCCAACCTTTCTGCTAGAAGAGAACTGCACCATCTCCTTGAAAGCAGGACTGTCATATGTGACTCTACGGGCTAATTGGCTGGGCTCCTGTGTGAGCTACAGGGGCATAACAAGCTCCAGAGACCTTAAACCCTGCACCTGGTCACTCTGCTGGAGTTAGTCCTTACAGCCTCCAAATGCTGCCCCCCCCCATCCTGCACCTTTAGAAGTGGTGTTAGAGGTGCTGCTCCCACCTACCCTTAAATCTTTGGACTTCAAAAACCTTTCACCAAAAAGTGCCAGAAGAACCAACAGAAGTCTGGAACCTACCTGCCAGTTGATCCACCCAAGGTGCATTGCCAGTGGGTTTGACTATGCAGTAGCTCCCGCTAAGTTCTTCACCACAGTAGCGAGTAGGTCAGTCCCGCCTGTCTCAAGCATTTCTTTATTCCCAGGAAGGAGGCCCTACGTCACTAGATGGCCAGAGTGTAATCTGGGAATAGGAATATACGCACGTTGTCATAGAGTATTGGCTCCGTGGCCCTACTGCTCCTGTGTTGGCCTTTTATCCCTGTAGTTCTTAAGACTGGCCACCACTGGCCTGGGAGCAGCTCGTGGTGGCGGTCGCTGCGCCGGTACTCGATGGGCGTGCTCCACAAGGCCCAGATCTCTGTACTGGGGTGAATGTATGACATTGTTCTACATTCTGTCCATCAATTGTTCTAATTGCATTCGTCACCCCAAGTGGAACAGGTATGCCCAGACGTGGGTCCCGTGCTCTCCATGCCACTGGAGTCAAGCTATCCTGGCTAATGAGGGGTGAAACCCCAAAACTGGTCCTAGGATGCTTGTTTCCAGTCCAGAGAGGACCTGGTCTGGCAATTTGGGCTGAACTGTTCCCATTGGGCGCAGGGTCAAGACTGATTTGCATATGGCTGGGTTCAAACTGGAATGGCATGGGGAGCAAAAAAACGATGTATTTAGGCCCCGATCTCTGTACTGGGGTGAATGTATGACATTGTTCTGCATTCTGTCCATCAATTGTTCTTTTTACATTTGCCACAAGGTATTGAGCTTATAGTTTCAAGGGTGCCACTGCTTGCGCCAACCATGTTTCACAAAATGGCACAGGGTTGGACCCTTCCTCCCCTTTGGGGATGCCTACAAAAATGCAAATGAGAGAACGCCCTCTGATGATAGTGCTGGCGCTATATGTGCACCAGCGCTATCTGTAGTAGAGAAGGGGCTGCACACTTGTCTGTAATACCAAAGTGCCCTGGCTACTGAAACACCTCGTGACAGCAGTTGTTGTGACCCACCGACATCTCTATGCACATAGACACAACGCTGGGGGCCCCACATGCGACACTTCATGCAGCCCGCCTTGCTAGATTTGGGAGATTCCCCTGTAATAGTGGGACCCACCCTGGGTGGTAGCTCCCCGCGTGTCCAGAAACTCCACGATGTTGAATCAATCAATCAGGGTTTTTTTAAAGCGCGCTACTCACCCGTGAGGGTCTCAAGGCGCTGGGGGGGGTGTGCAGCTCCGGTTTCAGTCGAAGAGCCAGGTCTTGAGGTTCTTCCTGAACAGATGCAGGGTCGGGGAGCATCTGATGTTCACTGGGAGCTGGTTCCAGGTCTTGGCTGCGATGTAAGAGAAGGCTCTTCCGCCTGCTCGGCTTCTGCGGATGCGGGGGGTCTCTGCCAGGGCGAGGTCGGCGGAGCGGAGGTTCCTCTTGGGTATGTGGAAGGAGACTCTCTCGTTAAGGTATTTGGGACCGATGTTGTGGAGGGATTTGTAGGCGTGGGTGAGCAGTTTGAAGGTGACTCTCTTCTCGACGGGGAGCCAGTGGAGGTCTCGCAGGTGTTGGGTCATGTGTTCGTGTCTTGGTGTCCCGAGGACGAGTCTGACAGCGGTGTTCTGGATGGTTTGGAGCTTGTGTAGGAGAGTTCTGTTGATTCCGGCGTAGAGGGCATTGCCGTAGTCCAGCCTGCTGGTGATGAGCGCGTGGGTGACAGTCCTCCTGCATTCATGGGGAATCCATTAGAAGGTCTTGCGGAGGGTGCGAAGGCAGTTGAAACTGGTGGAGGCGACAGAGTTTATCTGGTGGTTCATGGTGAGTGATGAGTCGAGGATGATGCCGAGGTTCCGTGCGTGGTCGGTAGGGGTGGGAGGGCTACCGAGGGCGGAGGGCCACCAGGTGTTGTCCCAGGCGGAGGTGGAGGGTCCGAGGATGAGGGCTTCCGTCTTCTCCGAGTTGAGCTTCAGGCAGCTATCCTTCATCCAGGCTGCGACATCCTTCATTCCTTCCTGGAAGCAGAGTCTGGTGTCTTCGGGGTTCTTCGTGAGGGAGAGGATGAGCTGGGTGTCGTCGGCGTAGGATACTATGCTGAGCCCATGCTGTCTGACAATGGTGGCGAGGGGGGCCATGTAGATGTTGAAAAGCGTGGGGCTGAGGGGTGATCCTTGGGGTACTCTGCAGTTGATCTCTGTGGGTTTGGAGAGGAAGGGGGGCAGTCTGATCCTCTGGGTTCTGCCGGAGAGAAACGATTGGATCCAGTTGAGGGCGGTTCCTTGTATCCCAGCGTCATGAAGTCTGGCTGCAAGAGTGCGATGTGAGACAGTGTCGAAGGCTGCGGAGAGGTCTAGTAGGATGAGGGCCGCAGTGTGTCTCTGCTCGAGTAGCATGCGGATGTCATCCGTGGCGGCGAGGAGGGCGGTCTCGGTGCTGTGGTTGCTGCGGAATCCTGACTGGGAGGCATCTACAATGGCGTTCTCTTCGATGAAGGCGGTCAGCTGGGCGTTCACGAGTCTCTCGGTGACTTTGGCAGCGAAGGGGAGGAGAGAGATGGGTCGGTAGTTTTTCAGGTCGGTAGGGTCGGCCGTGGGTTTCTTGAGGAGGGGTTTCACCTCCGCCCGTTTCCAGTCGTCTGGGAAAGTGCCGGTTTCGAGGGAAGCGTTGATGGTCCACCCAAGTTCGGGTGCGATGGCAGCGGCGGCCCTGTGGTAGATGTGCGGTGGGCAGGGGTCCGTGGGAGCTCCCGAGTGGACCTTCTTCATGGTCGCTGTGATGTGTTCGATGGAGGCAGTGTTCCAGGTCATGACGGTAGGCTTGTCAGCAGCAGTGGGGGGAGGGGGGAGGTGGTCCGGCGGCTGTTCGCTGAAGTTGTCGTAGAGGTTCTTGATCTTCAGATGGAAGTAGGAGCTGAGCTTGTTGCAGAGTTCCTGGGAAGGTGTGACGTCCATGGCTTTGCTGGGGGGTTTGGCGAAATGCTGTATGATGTTGAATAGTTATTTGGTGTTGGTTGCGTTGGTGTGGATTTGGTTCCTGATGAAGGTCCGTTTGGTGTCTCTTATGCGCTGGTGGTATTCCTTCAGGGCGCTTCTGTGGTTGTTCCGGGCTAAAGCCTGTACAACAATTGTGGGGCGGGCCTAGCTGGGGGGGAGGAGTGTAGATACCCTGAGTGCACACCGTCCCCCTGTACCCGAGGTGTTAGCTTACTGAAGACGTGACATGGGACGTTCGGACTCCTGGCAGAGAAGGCTTACATTCGAGCGCGCTGGCCCCGTTGGTCACCGCGGCTCCCAGTCAGATTCAGAAGAGCCCTCGGGACAAGGTGGTGCCGCAGCCCACCCATGTGACATCTCAGCTATGATGGTCAAACTCAAGGTGGACTTCAGAGCCATGGAGGCACGCTTCGATACACTAACTGGCCGCATGGACAGTCTGTGCGAGCGGATGGACAGACAGGGAGCCCGGATTGACGGCGCTGAAGAAAGGATCTCCAGCCTGGAGGATAACTCCGTGACAACGCAGAAGCGCCTAGATAAAATGGAGCTCCTTTTAAAACAAGTGGCAATCAAGAATGAGGGCCTCGATGCCAGATCTCGTAGGAATAACATTCGTATCTTGGGAATTGCAGAGAAAACTGACATGGGGCGTCCTGAGAACTTTGTTGAACAATTGCTACTGGCCCTCTTTGACAGCCCTAGTTTCTCCAACACTTTTGCGATCGAACCTGCACACTGTTCATTTGGCCCGCGACCTCCAGAAGGCACTCCACTGCGATTCCGTATAGCCTGTCTGCTCAATTATAGGGACAGAGACACAGCACTGCAGTTGCCCCAGGAAAAAGGTCCCCTTCAATACCAAGGTTCGAATATCCCCATCTTCCCTGATTTCGCCCCAATGGTACAGACTATATAGATCCTGTCTTGAACTAAAACCCAACACTACCATTAGATTGCGTAAGGTTTGGGCGACAGAACTCGGGATGAAAATCACTGACAAAATGTGGGCATACTGCTGCACACAGACGCAGGGCATTTCTAGCTGTCAAAGCCAAAATTGTTACACTTTAAATTTTTACATCAATATTATATATCCCCATCTGATATAGCTAAGTTTGACCATACTAGATCTGATGCCTGTGCTAAGTGCCATGATGCGGGAGCTGACTTAGCTAACCTCGCCTGGACCTGCTCTGTAGTACGTGCTTACTGGGTGATGGTGTTCGAACGGATCTCAGCTATGACGGGTGCAGACCTTGCACCTTGTCCACTAATGGCAATATTGGGATATACCCTTGAGGTCCCATGCAGCGCCCATAGGTTGGTGTCCATGGCGCTGCTACTGGCTAAAAGAGAGGTAGCACTGCAATGGGGTAGTGCTCATCCCCCTACAGCTTCGGGATGGCTGGAGAGTATGTGTCATTGCGAGAAAGTAGGGTAGGATTATGCACAGATGCAACCCCTGAACTCACATCCCAAAGACTTCTGGGCCCCCTTCCAGGCCTACCTGTCATCTATAGAGCACGATGAGTTGGAATGAAATACAGCTCAGCATTCACGTCAGATTATACATGTCTCTCCACTATCTGATGCCTAGAGTATCCCAATGACTAGTGCCATCCAGCTGAAGGATAGTTAATACTGTGAAATATTTGTAAATGGAATGTTACATGTCCAAATAGGATGGTAGGATGGTCAAACTTTATTTTTTCATCTATTATTTGACAAGTGTGATGTGCATACATTGTTGATGTTAGTTTGAAATGCTCAATAAAGAAATTTAAAAAAAGGATGTGTGAGTCTGCCACCCGACGTCCAAACTCAACTCAACTCTATGCTACTCCACTGTACAACACTGTACGCCAGTCTATCCCAGTGTACACCACAGTAGTTTACTCTATGCCTCTGTACGCCACTCTAACACTCTATGCCCCTCCACTCTGCCACAGAATACTCCACTGTACAACACTGTACTACAGTGTATGTCACTGTAGAGCACTGTAGTCCACTGTATGCCACTCTAACACACTCTACTCCACTCTGCTTCACTCCCTCTACACCACTCCACCCCAATGTATTCCATGCTTCTCAATGACACACTACTCCACTGTACTCCACTACTCCACTCTATGCCACTCCATGCCACTCTATGCCACTCAGCTCTAAGACATTCTATGCAACTCCACTGTACCACACTCCGCCACACTGTACTCTACTCAACATCACTTTACTCTGCACGACTGTACTGTACTCTATGCCACTCCTCCCTATGACAGTTTCCTAGACTATATGACATTCCAGACCACTCCACTCTATGGCACTTTACTCCAGTCTATGCTACGTCACTTCACTGTACTCGATGGCACTGTACTGTATGACATGGCACTCCACTCTATGACACTCTACTTCACTCTACGCTATGCCTCTCCACTAGACTCCACTGTACAACACTTTACCCCACTCAGTGCCACTGTAGGACACTCCACTCAATGCTGCTTCACTCTACAATGCTCTACTCTACTCTATACAACTCCACTGTACAACACTCTACTACACTCTATGCCACTGTACAACACTATACTACATTGTATGCCCCTACGCTCCACTGTACAACACTCTACTCCACTCTGTTCCACTGTACGACACTCTACTCTATGCCAATCTACAACAATCTAAGATACACTACGCAACTCCCTCTAGGCCACTCCACCCCACTTTACTCCACTCTACTCTATGACACACTACTTCACTCCACTATGACACACTACTCCCATCTACTCCACTCTACTCTACTCTACTGTATGCCACTGCACTCTACTCCACTCTATTCCACTCCACTCTACCACACTCTACTACACTCTACAGTGTACTGTATGCCACTCCACTCCCCGCTATGATACTCTACTCCACTGAACGACACTCTGCGCCCCTTCACTCTAACATACATAACTCCACTCTATAGCATTCCACTGTACACTAGTGTAATCCAGTCTATTTCTTTAACATCCACACATATGTATAGGTGTGTTTTTATATACAAATATATTTATATATAGTGTTAAATAATTAGTGTAATTTATTTACTTTACATTATATTAATTTTATATATTATATAATTTACATTTACTACTTTAAACTGTATAAATATTACAAAATGTATATTTTTGGATGATATTACTGTCTACAATATTTTTTTGATATTTTTGCAATCTTCATTAGTATAGGAACACAATATTGTGGTAAACAATATTTTTAAACACAATATTTTTGTTAACAATATTGTTTACCACAATAATGTGTAATCAAACCCAACTTCCAGGGATGTGGCCCAATGGCCCCCAGATAGGGGCCTGAAATGGTGAATACTTAGGTCTTCCTATTGAGTGCTAAATTCCATTTGATGTGTCTTGTGGCACACTTGAGGTTGAGAGCAGTGCCTGGATTGGTCTGAGCGGCCTGGTTAGGTGCTCCCTAGACTGGGAGCCTGTGTCATTTCATAACCAAGCTATGCAATACAGCTGGGTTGGAGAAATCTAAGTGTGTATGTCTGTTTGGCTGGCCTAACATGGCAGGCCAAACTGACATGTCACTTACAAGTGCCCTCCACTCCTACTCCCAGTCCCTGTGCTGTCAAGAAAGGATTGCCTGGTCTCGCCCTAGACTCAGCAGCATTGGCTGCCAGTGAAAACTAAAACGATAATAAAATTGTTTTATTATCGTTTCTTTTTTTATTCTGCAGTGGGGCGATTCTCCTCCGCTATTATAGAGGAGCCGCCACTGCCAACAGTCCCCAAACAGGGATTCAGATACGCAGTAGTAATTTGAGAGCCCAGCGTTGTTGTTTTCAATATCACACACAATCACTGCACTAAGAAAAATGCTTTTATGGGATCACTAACAGAATATCGGAAAAAATATTGTGTGGACAGAATCTCATGTCAAAAATATCAAGGAACAAACCATTGAGAAGGTAAATGCAAATAGGTAAGTATAGATTTACTATTCTTAACTCCATGTCTACGTACTTTGATGATATATGGTATTGTCAAGGTACATATATGTGGAGTTATATATAGTTAAACTTTGCTTACCTATAGAAACCTACCTTCATGATATTTTTGTCCTCAATATTCTTGATAGGAAGGTAAATAGAGAGGGGCCCCCGACCAAAGGGACAGGGCTCCGTGCAAGACTCAAAAGTCAAAAAATCTCCTTTTGGGACTTCAATCAACCACAACTTTGTTTCTACAAACATTCGTTCAAACATTTACCGCAATGGACTCAGACATAATTCCTTTACGATCACAACACTGATCAAGTCAAATACCAAAAAAAGTGCCAGATTGTTCAGATCTTCAATGCCAAATCTTTACACATTACATTTAGGGCAACAAATAAAATGTACAAAAGCTGTACAAAAGTGAACCAAATCACTTGAAATCATCAATTAAAAAACAAATATATTACATAAAAAATGACCAAAATTCATACAGAATAGAAAGATTTTTTCAAAAAGAGGGAGCACACACGAGACTTTTATATCTGTCTTTGTATCATGCTAATCTGTGTGAATCAAAGAATGGGACACATGATTGTTCAAAAGATCATCATCTATTTTATCCAAGTGTTCATCAGATTTAGCATAACCTAAGTGTCAATGTGTTTTGGTGGTTAACACAGACTTTGACCACCTTCTTCAGGACCACAAGATAGCTCCCATACATGATTACATAGTATTAAAATACACCAAATGAAAGTGAGAGTGTTTCGTGTTCAATTGGCTCAATTGTCATATTCATCCAATCTTTTGGGTTAAGGCCAAATCTTAATGAAAGGATCCATGGCTTCACAAGTGGGCCCAATCGCTTAAGTTCTTGATAGATCACCCACCTCGTTGAACTGTAAGGCTGCAGAGATATACGGTTCCTCACTGGGGAAATATAGCCCTTCTTGTGCCAATAGGACCTGTTTTTTCAATTCACAGGCTCTAGGTTCCCAGTGCCTCTGGGGTTCCGTGCTGCGTGTATACCTTCGCATGTCGTAACAGGATTTTCTATCAAGATTCTTGACACAATATTTTGTCCCAATGTATTTTTATTTCCAACATTCTGTCTAAATCCCCTATTATGATTAAAAAAGGGTTTATTTCAACAGGTTCAATCTGTTGCCTAGCACATGTAAAATAAGCACACAGAATATTATTAAAGTATTTATGCAACACTTCAAACAGTACTGAAGTGAAAACAAAACACTAGAAGAATCCCACACCAATCTCAAAAAATAGATTAAACTTTAAGAATAAACAACAAAATTCAGATTGGTAGAACCAGAAATATAGAGTTTTAAAAGTTTTGACGAAAAGTAGGTCTTAGAAGCAAGAAGCACTAATTGCGTTTAACCGGTCATGGAAGATGGGATCCAAGTCACAAAGGCCGACTACGATGGAGCGTGAGCCGGTTACAGGACTGAGTCCAGTCTGTGGTTATAAAGTATCTTGTGTCCTGGGCGTAGAGATGACAATTCCTTGCATTGGCCTGTGTGGTGTGTCTGTCGAGGAGAAGTCGACGAGCACTTGAGATACTGCATCAAGATGCGCTGTGTTGCGTTGTGTCAGTTCTGTTGAAGCCGCCAAACAGAGCTGTGATGGGGGCAACGAGATGCTTTACATCGAGGTCAATGAAGTCGCTAGTGTTGCGAGTACTTGCGTCGAGATGCGTCACGCTGAGTCGAGATGCGTTGAGCTGGGCCAATTGTTGTCCTCAAGATGTGGTGCGCTAGGTTGGTGCTAGTGAAGCGGCCGATCAGAAGCTACGATGCTCAGTCCATTAAGGACTCAAAACATTGTTTGCGTTTGAGATTTTTCTCTATCAAGTCCTTTTTGATGGGCCCTATAAACAGGTGAACAGTCTGTTCACTACCAGGCTACTGCTAGACCACCGCTTGAGCAAAGACCGCTTATCAGCTCAGGGGTTGGAACCGCAAAGTAATGGCTGGATGCACTTAAAAGAAAATATCAAGCACTTTTGGCTGCACCTGAATGAATCAGTTACTTCATGATAAAAGCAACACGAGAGAATATGCAAGAAAAGTAATCCAAACATTGAAAAGAAGATTCTCTGAATGCTATAACTGTTGTATTCTGATGCTTACCCTTGCAAAGCAAAGTGATGTCAATTTGAATGCCCTCTGGTTTGTAATTGTACAAGATGAGGATGAGGATAGCTTCCCAGAGAGTGGAAGTGTATTACCTGCATTCTGATAGCTGGAGGGAGGATACCCAGACACTGAGGTGAGAAAGAAGAGATCAGGCAATATTTAGAAATTCCGAGAGGCCTTTTGTTTATCAAGGAGTTGCAGAATACTCCTCCCGAGCAAAGTCGCCAGGTAGATGGCTGTGACAATGGTTGGGACACCAGCCTCAGCTTTTCCAAAGAGTTATAGCTTCTAGGACAGACCTGTTGTCTGCCTGTCCCCAATCGCTGCATCAAGAAGATCCCAAACAACATTTTGTCCACGGTGTGGGTGTTGAAGCTCAGAGTCACCTCCAGTGTTTCCTATAATGAGAAACATCATCCTACACAAAGGCTGCCTCTCCACAGTAGTCTGAGAAAGATGCTTGAGATTAAACCTCTACGTTATTTTGCTCACAGATTATGAATATTAAAGGATAACCCTTAAAAAACAGGAAAAGCAAGATATTACTGCAATGCATAAACTGTAATATTTGGTATCCCAATAGAAAAATACAAGAAAACACAAGGGAGGGTACATTTTGGCAGAAAAGAACTGTGTTCACCCCGTCAACATAAGACCATATCAATTTGTACCCTGGTAAGTTTTAAACCTCGAAACATAGTGGATACCAAATATTACAGCCAATATAGGCCATGATATTTGGTATCCCTTAAAGGAAATGGAAATGAAAGCTTGTAGAGTGGTATCAAAAGTGCTAAAGCACATTGTAATCTGCTGTCAAATAAAAGGCAATTTCAACTTGTCAATGGTTAAAAGGTCTGCCTTGAAACGCAAGGGGATACCAGATATTACACCAATGCATGATCCGTAATATTTGGTATCCTCATAAAAAGAGACAGTGGAAAACACAAGGAAGGTGTGATTTGTCACAAAAACAATGTGTTCATCCCGCCAGCATAAGATCATATAAAATTGTATCCTGGTATATTTTAATCCAAGAAACATAGGGGATACCAAATATTAAAGCTCATTGGTGACATTATATTTGGTATCCCCTAAAGGAACCGGATGTGAAAGCTTGTGGAATGATATTAAAAGTGCTAAACTATACTGTAATCTGCTGTCAAATAAAAGTCAATTTGAACTTGTCAGTGGTGAAATGGTAACCCTTGAAAAGGAGGGTATACAAAATATAACAGCAATGCTTGAGCCATAATATTTGGTATCCCCATAGTAAACAAGGTTGGAAAGCAAAAGGAAGGTTGCTATTTGGCATAGAAATACTGTGCTTACCCATCCAACAAAAGACCATGTCAATTTGTTTCAAATTCTGTTTATTAGAATTCTCTGAGAGATTAAAATAGAAAGCATAACATATGCAACATTAGTCAAGGAAAAAACAGCCCAGAGTTACAGATCTCACATGTAGGTTACAGCTTCTTCACGAGGTCTGTGGCGACTAAACTTTTAAAAAATCAGCACAATCATAACATGCTGCAATAAGTCCATCGCATATGAGCGTCAATCAACCCGCCTAAGAGAGTAACCTGAAAAGGAAACTTAAACATATCTAAAAAATGAACAAAACTATGATGTCATGGTGCAAATTATAAGAAGGTGATCACGAGGTTGGGGTTACCGGGGCCTCTACTCGGGTGGCCTTTGCACTGCACAGTGTTCCCATAGCTGCGGTGTGATTAGATAAGGAACAAGTTAAGGGCCCTAAGTCTTGGGGCGCAGGCCTTCAATGGAAGTCCCTCTGAAAGGTAGCTCACCAAATATAATCGAAGCCTTTTCTGGCGTCGTATACAATGTCGGCCATGCGCTCCAACGCCAACGCCCTCCACAGCCTCGCATGCCATTGGGTTAAGGATGGTGCTTCTTGTTTTTTCCACGCCGCAGCCACTGCCATGTTGGCTGCCCCCAGACAGAGCCACATAACAGACCTATCACTCTGTGTTTGGCGTTTCAAGGAAGGATCCCGAACCCCCAACAACGAGTGTTCCAGAGAACTGGGAATAGGATAGCCTAAGTTAAGTTTAATTTGGGACAGGATTTCTTTCCAGAAAGGTTGTATGGAGGGGCAGTCCCACCAGATGTGTCGGAAGTCGCCCAACAGGCCACACCTCCGCCAGCACCTGTCCGACGCGGTGGGGAAAATCTTGTGAAGTTTCTGAGGGTAGAGGTACCAATCATGCATAATCTTATAATGCGCCTCCCTTAGAAACATGGATCGATTATATTTCACTATATCCCTACTGACATGATCCCATTGCTTATCCTCCAAGGGGGTATCCAAAAGTGCGTCCCAGAAGCGTTTAAAACGTGGGGTCGATTTGGGGCTCAGAGCTTGTATAACAGCATATAAGAAGGAGATGCAGCCCTTGGAGGTGGACCCAGACTCGGCAAACTTCTCGATGGGGAGCAGATCCCTGGTAGCGGCCAGCCGAACCAATGCTTCAGCTGCAGGTAGTGGTATTCTTCTTTGGCAGTCAGTGCGAATTGTGTCTTGCATTCTTGAAAGGTGAGGAACTCACCGTTGTCAAATAGATGAGAAATCATGTGACACCCTCCCTCCCTCCAAGCCTCAAAGGGTCCCTCCTGGAGTGCAGGGGGGAATGCAGCATTAAAATGTATAGGTGTGTGGGGGGAGGGGAAGGTGGTAAGGTGTAATCTCTTAGTGAGGACATCCCAAACCCTTAAGTTGGTGGAAGTGGGCGTGCTAATATAAGCGTTGAGTGGTCTGTCCTGTTTTGGCTATCATAAAAGATCCCAGATGGTGTGCCCCATTATCTGTCTGTCTATGTGAAGCCAATGCTTCTCTGAGACTCGTAGCGACCATTCTGTTATTACCCGCAATTGAGCCGCTCTGTAATATGCTTGAAAGTCCGGCAACGCCAGTCCCCCCTCTTTGCGCAGTCTCTTGAGCAGGCTGTAGGGCAGGCGCGCCCTTTTCCCCTGCCAGATAGATTTAGCAAGCATGTGTCGGAGCTCCCTGAAGAGACTCTCTTCCACCGGGATAGGGAACCCCTGAAAGAGGTAAAGCAAGCGAGGGAGTACATTCATTTTGATGGCATTGATCCTGCCCAGCCAGGTGATGTATGCCACGCTCCATTTACCTAGATCAGTTTTCAGCTGGCGTAGAAGGGGGGGGGAAGTTAGCTTTATAGAGATCTCGTATACAGGGGTAAGCTTAACTCCCAGATAGGTGATCTCCTTAGTGGTGCAACAGAAAGGTGAAACTCCTTCCACCCGCCGCCATTCTTCTTTGGGTAGGGTTAGATTCATTAAGAAGGACTTAGTTAGATTAATCTTAAATCCTGCAACCCGCTCGAACATCACAAGCTCTTCTTGAATAGCCGGTATGGAGATCAGAGGTTCTGAGACTGGGAGAAGCACGTCATCGGCAAAAAGCGAAATCTTATGATCGTCTGTGCCAAAACATATTCACCGTATGTCCGGGTTTCCCCTGATCCTGTGGGCCAGGGGTTCTATGCTCAAGGCGAAAAGGAAGGAGATAATGGGCAACCCTGTCTCGTCCCGTGGGCCAGGCTAAAAGGAAGGGAAGCAACACCATTGACCAGGACCCGGGAGCTAGGAATTTGATAATTGGCGCGGACCATCCCTATAAAGGTTTCATTGAATCCAAAGCGCTGAAGTACTTTAAACAAAAAAGTCCATTCCACGCGATCAAATGCTTTCTCCGCATCTAGCGAGAGAAGCGCTGCTGGAATGTTTTTCTTCTAGGCCTTTTCAATTAAATGGATGATGCGACGCAAATTATCATGGGTCTGTCGACCCTTAATAAATCCCGATTGGTCTGGGTCTATAAGACCAGGAAGTATTGATTCGAGACGGGTGGCCAGGATTTTGGAGTAAATTTTAGCATTGAGGTTTAGGAGAGCTATCGGGAGATAAGAGGAGCAGACCGTGGGGTCCTTACCTGGCTTAGGAATTACTGCTACAATCGCCTCACCCATGGAGAGGGTGACTTGTTGAGTAGAGGCAATGACATTAAATAGAAGAGTTAAGAAGGGGACAAGTTCCGGCGCGAAAGTGCGATAGAAATGAGCTGAAAAACCGTCCGGCCCTGGCGCTTTCTGGATTTTAAGTGAGTCAATCGCCTTCTGCACTTCCTCCGTGGTGATGGGTTGCGCCAAGTCTTCATTGGAGCTAGCGGCGACTTGAGGGAGGTCCAAAGGATCTAAATACCCCGTTTGGTCGTGCGTCCTCGGGAGTTCTGAGGTGTAAAGAGTACGGTAAAATTCCTCAAAGGCCTGAGCCTTCCCCTCCTCTGTCTTATGCCCTCTTTATCTACAATGAGTTTGATGTATTCCCTTTCCTGTTTGGCCCGTAGTTGATGTGCTAGTAGGGACCCCACTTTATTCCCTCCCTCGTACCCCTTGGTCTGTAGGCATAAGATGTTTTTTTCTGCTCTGTTGGTATAAATAGCCTGAAGTTTCCCCTTTAGGTCCGTGACTTTCCGCATTGTCTGGACCGAGGGGCTGGCCTTATGGGCCTGTTCTGCGGACACTAAATCCCGTTCTAACGTGAGGCGTTCCTCGCATTGCTGTGATCTCAAGGTAGTGGCCAACTCAATGCATTTACCTCGGACTACTGCTTTGAGAGCGTCCCAGGTGATTGCATGGGAAGTAGCCTCCGGGTTGTTCCGTTCGAGGTATTTCTTAATAGTTTTCCTGAGGTCATCACAGAGAAGTCTATCCCTGCAGAGGAAGTTGGGGAAATACCAGCGTGCATGCTTTGGACGTGGGTTCGGCCAAGTGAGCGACATCTCCAGGCGGGCATGGTCTGACAGGCAAATCGGGTGGAAGTGTGTTTGCAGCACTGAGGGGAGCAGGGATTGGCTCATGAAAATGTGGTCAATGCGGGAGTAGGTTCTGTGTGAGTGGGAGAAGAAAAAATAGTCCCGAACCGTGGGATTGGCCTCTCACCATACGTCCACCAACCACAAGAGCTGGAGCTGTGACTTAACTGCCGTACCAAAAACCCCTCCCGAAGCTCTCTGTAAGTGTGTCGAGTCCATCCCCTGGTCCCAGACAAGATTAAAGTCCCCCAAGAGCAGAATGTCCCCCTGTGCAAAATTCTCCAAAGACATAAGGAAGGAGAGAAGGAAGTCCTGCTGGCCCGTGTTGGGTGCATAGATGACTGCAAATGTGCATGGTCGCCCCCTGAGATCTCCCCGAACCATAAGGAACCTCCGGTTTTTGTCCGTTTTGGTGTCCTGTCCTTGGAATGGGACCCCTGTATGAAACATCAGCGCCACCCCGTTGTGTTTTGAGGAGTGTGAAGATTTAAAAATAAGGGGATAAGCTTTATGGCGCAATCGGTGTTCCTCGGATTTTTTGAGGTGCGTCTCTTGAAGAGCCGCCACTTGGACATTGTGATCCAGCAGGTATTTCCAGAAGCGGTGGCGCTTGTTAGGGGAGTTCTAGCCCCGGGCATTCCAGGTTATAGTCCTGATCGCCATTATTAACTGGATGGTATTTTACCCCCCTGGCAAGGATCGTTGCCTAAATGTAGCTCCTGAGTCCTCCCTCCACCCGCCCCCGGCCCGTAAACAATATAAAAAAGGCACCATGACATCGAACCAAATTAACTAACCAGAACAAACAGTAAAAACGAGTGTGGAGAGTCCCCCTCACAGAGGGAAATCCCCCAATCAGGATGCACTCGAGGAACGTTACCATTCCCGTTCCCCTAGCCCCTTTATTAGCAGAAATCAAGGCATAGGCTATGTGACAATATACAGCTAAATATCAATGAACATGTGGATGAAGACACATGCAGTAAATAATCATATCAAAGAGTCCCGGCGGCTCCGCAGATGTTCAGAAAAATGCAAGTCCTCCGCTTCCGCCATCCCTCACTTGGAAACCCCTTACCGCTTCGGAGATAGGACAGTCCCCACATTCTCTCACAGCAGGCATAGTGCTCCCATGTGGCCCCGCCAACATGGTCTGAGATCACGTCATCTTGTAGTGCCTAGGCTCCTGGGCCCCCCTTAGGGCCGAAGCATGCAAGTCCTCCGCTCCATCCAGTTCTCACTAGCTTCATCAGGCCGCCCCCGGGGGAGGAGGCCTGTCGCAAGCTTATCTCAGGCAAAATAGATGCAAGTCCTTCGCTCCATCCAGCCTCTAAACGTCAACGTAATATGTCAGTATCCAACATCTCCCATAAGACTCGTGTAGTACAGCATAGGGTTCATCAGTCAGTAGTTTTACTCTGTGGTGTTCTTACCCCCTGGGCCCACAGTCTGCCACTGGCCCCCGCCTTGTCGCCTGCGCCGACAAACAACCAAAGACGTCTCATGCAACCTGCAGCGGCCGCCCATGTGGGCCATTGGCTTCATTTATCAGTAGCTAGGCCCCCAATCTAGGTCCGAACAGTAGAGCCTCGCTGATTAACGCATTGCAAGTCCTCCGCCCCATCCAAACCCTCATTTGTCTCCTTTAGCTGTCCCCAGGGGGTGGGGTAGAGTACCATGTCAGTTGACACACAGGTCGGTTGTGAGGCCTTCCAAGCACGAGCCTGTCTCAGTCAAGATAGAAGCAAGCCCTTCGCTCCAGCCAGTCTCTCGTTGTCTGCTTAACGTTTCGAGGTTTCTCCGTCCCCCCAATGACACGTGGTGTGCAGCATAGGATTCACTAGTCATGAGCTTCCATCTGGGGCTTTCTTACCCCCTGAGCTCACTGTTCGCCACTGGCCTCTGCCTTGTCGCCTGGGCCGCCGATCACCGTCTGTATCCTGGGAAGAGGTCTTGGCGTGTGAGGAGGAGGTCTCGATTCCTAATAGGTCCGCAGCTTCTTTCAGGTCCGTGCAGTGCTGATATTTGTTGTCCCATTGGAAGGCTATTCCAAAGGGATATGTCCATCGATAACTGATTCGTTTCTCCCTTAGGAATTCGGTAACCGGGCGGAACTGCTGGCGTCGTAAAAGCGTGGCCTGTGCCACATCTTGGTAGAGGGCACACATAGCGTTTTGGAAGGTGATCTTGTCGGCGGCTCTCGCTTCCTGGAGGACCAATTCCTTGATCTTGAACGAGCTAAACTTCGCCAGCACATCACAGGGCTTTCGATTCTCCCCTGGAAGGCACGGTCCCACTCTGTGGACTCTCTCGAGCCGAACCTCAGGGCCATCCTCCCCCAATACCAAAGAGAACAGGCCCACCATGAACGCCTCCAGGTCTGGGCCCTCGCAATCTTCCTCCAGACCTCTTGCTCTGATGTTGTCGCGTCAAGAGCGATTTTCTAAGTCCTCGCACTTAAGCAAGGTGGCTCGCAGTTGGCCACTTAGGTCCACCAAGCCTTCCTCCAAGGATGTGAGACGGTCGGCCAGCTCTTGGTATTTTTGCCTCGAGGTCCAGCGTTCTGGTGCCCACCGAGTCCACAAGGATACCATTTTATCTCTCATCTCCGCTCGGAATGACTCAAAGGATGCCTCCACATCATCCTTAATGTCTGCCCGGAGTTCCTTTTGGAATTCCCGGAGGGAAGACAGGAGGTCCTCTCTGGTTAACGCCATGGTCCCTGTCGGTGATATCGCCTTGTCACCTGCCGCTCCGGCGCCAGTGGTGGAAAAGTAGTTGGAGACCTTGTTGCTGGGGTTTTTTTTGGGTGGCATAGGGGGAACCGCTTTCTGGTCAGCTCCTGGCCGCCCCCTCTGTCTCGCAGAACCAGCTCGTAGCATTCTTGGTCACAGATGAGCCCCAGGCCGCCTCCTTTCCCTCGTAGGAGATCTCCCTCAGTCTCCGATCTCACTGTCTCGCTTTCTGCCCAGTAGGTCTCCTCGATGGCTCCGCTGTGTACCTTGGCTTGGGAGGGCCCTGGGGTCACCCTTTCAATGCTGAATCAGCAGGGGGGGCTGCCTAGTATCCCACGGAGTGCAGCCATAGGTCTTCAGTGTAGTGCTTACCACAGCACGGCGGCCATGTTAGGGTCAGGCACCAGGCAGCCTAAGAACAGTCTTACCGGGGGCCTCCGGGCGCCCCCCCCCCAGTGAGTGCCTTGTTGTCGCGGGACCCCACCTGCACCTGCCAGCACAACTCAGCGTCCTCTTTTGACTGTGCTTGTTGTGAAAAAGTCATTAGAGAGGTGCCCCCAGGACTCGGACCACTTCAGCTGCAGCGCATTGGAATCTCCCCGCTGCTCTCTTTAGACATTATGCCACTACGCTGCGTCTTGCTGGTAGGGGGAGAAGTGGCTCGCATTTGAGGAGTCGGCGCGACTGCCACTTAGGGATCAATTCCCTCGCCGAGTGCTCCTCTTTCAACGCGCGAAGCCCGCCATTTTGCTGACTCGGGGCACCCGCCGCAGGGACTACTCCCGCCTCCTCCGCCGTTACCTTGGGCGCAGTGGGGCATCTGGGTTGGACAGGGAGTGCCCTCACCTGCAGCCTGGTCTTCCGGTTCGTCGACAGGAGTTTCGGGCACTTAGGCGACACGCCGCCCGAAGTCCACCCCAATGCGGAGCGCCATTTTTCTCCGTCCTACCGCTGAACTCCTGCAGCCCTCCAACGGCGGCTTCTTCCTCACTCCGCTGTGATTCAAGGTACCGCTGGTGATCCCCGTCACCCCCCCGGTGCGGGGGTGCCCCAAGATTCCACCGGGGTATGTCAGGTACGCCGGGTGATATGGGTAGCCAGGCAACACGCTACTCGAAAGCCGCTGATATGCGAGGCGCCATTTTCTGCCTCTGAGCCCTGAACGCCCTCAGCTCTCCAACGGCGGCTACCTCCGTGTTCAGACGCTCTGTATGGCTCCCCAGGCGATCTTTGTTATCCCCTCATGTTGGGATGCTCCGAGAATCCTCGTGGATGTGTCAGGTATGCCTTATTTTATTAGTTGTTACGGGCCTGGGACGGAGCCGGTCGGGATCACGTCCGATCGGCCATGTTAGTTGGCCACGCCCCCGACCATGTAAATTTGAATACTGGTAAGTTCTAACCCCAGAACCAAAGTGGATACCAGATATTATAGCCGGTATAGGCCATTAAATACGGTATCCCCTAAGGGAACCGGATGTAAAATCTTGTGGGATTGATGTAGAAAAAATCTGAAAAGATACTGTAATCTGCTATAAAATAAAAGGCAACTTCAACTGGTAAACGGCTAAAGGGTAACCAATGATACGTAGGGGATACAAGATATTACAGCAATGCGTGAGCCATAATATTTGGTATCCCCATTGTAAACGATGTTGGAAAGCAAAAGGAAGGGTGATATTTGCCATAGAAATACTGTGCTCACCCATCCAACATAAGACCATGTCAAATTGAATCCTGGTAAGTTCTAACCCAAGAAGCACAGGGGATACCAATATTATAGCAGGTATAGGCCATTATATATGGTATCCCCTAAGGGAATCGGACGTACCATCTTGTACAATGATGTGAAAAATGTGAAAAGATACTGTAGTCTATCAAATGAAAGACAACCTCAAGTGGTAAATGGCTAAAGTGTAAACCATGAAACGTGGGGGATACAAGATATTACAGCAATGCGTGAGCCATAATATTTGGTATCCCCATTGTAAACGATGTTGGAAAGCAAAAGGAAGGGTGATATTTGCCATAGAAATACTGTGCTCACCCATCCAACATAAGACCATGTCAAATTGAATATTGGTAGGTTCTAACCCCAGAAACAAAGGGGATACCAGATATTATAGTCGGTATAGGCCATTATATAGGGTATCCCCTAAGGGAACTGGATGTAAAATCTTGTGGGATTGATGTAAAAAATCTGAAAAGATACTGTAGTCTGCTATCAAATGAAAGACAACTTCAAGTGGTCAATGGCTAAAGGGTAACCCATGAAACATAGGGGATATGAGAAATTACAGCAATGCGTGAGCCATAATATTTGGTATCCCCATAGTAAACCATGATGGAAAGCACAAGGAAGGGTTATAATCAGCATAGAAATACTGTGCTCACCCATCCAACATAAGACCATGTCAAATTGAATCCTGGTAAGTTTTAACCCAAGAAACACAGGGGATACCAAATATTATAGCCGGTATAGGCCATTATATATGGTATCCCCTAAGGGAACCGGACGTACAGTCTTGTAGAATGATGTAAAAAATGTGAAAAGATACTGTAGTCTGCTATCAAATGAAAGACAACTTCAAGTGGTCAATGGCTAAAGGGTAACCCATGAAACGTAGGGGATACAAGATATTACAGCAATGTGTGAGCCATAATATTTGGTATCCCCTAGTAAACTATGTAGAAAAGCAAAAGGAAGGGTGCTATTTGGCATAGAAATACTGTGCTCACCCTTCCAACATAAGACCATGTCAAATTGTATCCTGGTACATTCTAACCCGAGAAACACAGGGGATACCAAATATTATAGGCGGTAAAGGCCATTGTATTTGGTATCCCCTAAGGGAACCGGTTGTAAAGTCTTGTGGAATGATGTATAAAATGTGAAAAGCTAATGTAGTCTGCTATCAAATAAATGTCCACCTCAACTGGTCAATGGCTGAATGGTAGCCCATGAAATGTAGGGGATACAAGATATTACAGCAATGCGTGAGCCATAATATTTGGTATCCCCATAGTAACCGATGTTGGAAAGCAAAAGGAAGGGTGCTATTTTGCATAGAAATACTGTGCTCACCCATCCAACATAAGACCATGTCAAATTGAATCCTGGTAAGTTTTAACCCAAGAAACACAGGGGATACCAAATATTATAGCCGGTATAGGCCATTATATATGGTATCCCCTAAGGGAACCAAACGTACAGTCTTGTAGAATGATGTAAAAAATGTGAAAAGATACTGTAGTCTGCTATCAAATAAATGTCCACCTCAACTGGTCAATGGCTGAATGGTAGCTCATGAAATGTAGGGGATACGAGATATTACAGCTATGTGTGAGCCATAATATGTGGTATCCCCATAGTACACAATGTTGGAAAGCAAAAAGAAGGGTGCTATTTGGCATAGAAATACTGTGCTCACCCTTCCAACATAAGACCATGTCAAATTGAATCCTGGTAAGTTCTAACCCGAGAAACACAGGGGATACCAAATATTATAGGCGGTAAAGGCCATTGTATTTGGTATCCCCTAAGGGAACCGGTTGTAAAGTCCTGTGGAATGATGTACAAAATGTGAAAAGCTAATGTAGTCTGCTAACAAATAAAATGCAACTTCAACTGGTGAATGTCTAAAGGGTAGCCCATGAATTGTAGGAGATACGAGATATTACAGCAATACGTGAGCCATAATATTTCGTTTCCCCTTAGTAACCAATGTTGGAAAGCAAAAGGAAGGGTGCTATTTGGCAAAGAAATATTGTGCTCACCCATCTAACATAAGACCTTGTCAAATTGAATCCTGGTAAGTTCTAACCCGAGAACAACAGGGGATACCAAATATTATGGGCCGTATAGGCTATTATATATGGTATCCCCTAAAGGAACCGGATGTAAAATCTTGTGAAATGATGTATAAAATGTGAAAAGCTACAGTAGTCTGCAATCAAATAATTGTCAACCTCAACTGGTCAATGGCTGAATGGTAGCCCATGACATGTAGGGGATAGGAGATATTACAGCAATGTGTGAGCCATAATATTTGGTATCCCCATAGTAAACAATGTTGAAAAGCAAAAAGAAGGGTGCTATTTGGCATAGAAATACTGTGCTCACCCTTCCAACATAAGACCATGTCAAATTGAATCCTGGTAAGTTCTAACCCGAGAAACACAGGGGATACCAAATATTATAGGCGGTAAAGGCCATTGTATTTGGTATCCCCTAAGGGAACCGGTTGTAAAGTCTTGAGGAATGATGTAAAAAATGTGAAAAGCTAATGTAGTCTGCTAACAAATAAAAGGCAATTTCAACTAGTCAATGGCTAAAGGGTAACCCATGAAACATAGGGGATACGAGATATTACAGCAATGCGTAAGCCATAATATTTGGTATCCCCATAGTAAATGATGTTGGAAAGCAAAAGGAAGGGTGATATTTGGTATAGAAATACTGTGCTCCCCCATGCAACATAAGGTGATGTCAAATTGAATCCTGGTAACTTCTAACCCGAGAAACACTGGGGATACCAAATATTGTAGCCGATAAAGTCCATTATATTTGGTATCCCCTAAGGGAACAGGATGTAAAATCTTGTCGAATGATGTACAAAATGTGAGAAGGTATTGTAGTCTGTTATCAAATAAAAGGCAACTTCAACTGGTCAATGGCTAAAGGGCAACCCGTGAAACATAGGGGATACAAGATATTACAGCAAAGCGTGAGCCATAATTTTTGGTATCCCCATAGTAAACGATGTTGGAAAGCAAAAGGAAGGGTGCCATTTGGCATAGAAACACTATGCTCACCCATCCAACATAAGACCATGTCAAATTAAACCCCGGTAAGTTTTAACCCAAGAAACACAGGGGATACCAAATATTATAGCCGGTATAGGCCATTATATATGGTATCCCCTAAAGGAACCAAACGTACAGTCTTGTAGAATGATGTAAAAAATGTGAAAAGATACTGTAGTCTGCTATCAAATAAATGTCCACCTCAACTGGTCAATGGCTGAATGGTAGCTCATGAAATGTAGGGGATACGAGATATTACAGCTATGTGTGAGCCATAATATGTGGTATCCCCATAGTACACAATGTTGGAAAGCAAAAAGAAGGGTGCTATTTGGCATAGAAATACTGTGCTCACCCTTCCAACATAAGACCATGTCAAATTGAATCCTGGTAAGTTCTAACCCGAGAAACACAGGGGATACCAAATATTATAGGCGGTAAAGGCCATTGTATTTGGTATCCCCTAAAGAACTCGGTTGTAAAGTCCTGTGGAATGATGTACAAAATGTGAAAAGCTAATGTAGTCTGCTAACAAATAAAATGCAACTTCAACTGGTGAATGTCTAAAGGGTAGCCCATGAATTGTAGGAGATACGAGATATTACAGCAATACGTGAGCCATAATATTTCGTATCCCCTTAGTAACCAATGTTGGAAAGCAAAAGGAAGGGTGCTATTTGGCAAAGAAATATTGTGCTCACCCATCTAACATAAGACCTTGTCAAATTGAATCCTGGTAAGTTCTAACCCGAGAACAACAGGGGATACCAAATATTATGGGCCGTATAGGCTATTATATATGGTATCCCCTAAAGGAACCGGATGTAAAATCTTGTGAAATTATGTATAAAATGTGAAAAGCTACAGTAGTCTGCAATCAAATAATTGTCAACCTCAACTGGTCAATGGCTGAATGGTAGCCCATGACATGTAGGGGATACGAGATATTACAGCAATGTGTGAGCCATAATATTTGGTATCCCCATAGTAAACAATGTTGAAAAGCAAAAAGAAGGGTGCTATTTGGCATAGAAATACTGTGCTCACCCTTCCAACATAAGACCATGTCAAATTGAATCCTGGTAAGTTCTAACCCGAGAAACACAGGGGATACCAAATATTATAGGCGGTAAAGGCCATTGTATTTGGTATCCCCTAAGAGAACTCGGTTGTAAAGTCTTGAGGAATGATGTAAAAAATGTGAAAAGCTAATGTAGTCTGCTAACAAATAAAAGGCAATTTCAACTAGTCAATGGCTGAAGGGTAACCCATGAAACATAGGGGATACAAGATATTACAGCAATGCGTAAGCCATAATATTTGGTATCCCCATAGTAAATGATGTTGGAAAGCAAAAGGAAGGGTGATATTTGGTATAGAAATACTGTGCTCCCCCATGCAACATAAGGTGATGTCAAATTGAATCCTGGTAACTTCTAACCCGAGAAACACTGGGGATACCAAATATTGTAGCCGATAAAGTCCATTATATTTGGTATCCCCTAAGGGAACAGGATGTAAAATCTTGTCGAATGATGTACAAAATGTGAGAAGGTATTGTAGTCTGTTATCAAATAAAAGGCAACTTCAACTGGTCAATGGCTAAAGGGCAACCCGTGAAACATAGGGGATACAAGATATTACAGCAAAGCGTGAGCCATAATTTTTGGTATCCCCATAGTAAACGATGTTGGAAAGCAAAAGGAAGGGTGCCATTTGGCATAGAAACACTATGCTCACCCATCCAACATAAGACCATGTCAAATTAAACCCCGGTAAGTTCCAACCCAAGTAACACATGTGATACCAAATAATATAGGCCGTATAGGCTATTGTATTTGGTATCCCCTAAGAGTACCGGATGCAAAATCTTGTGGAATGATGTGTGAAAAGATACTGTAGTCTGCTATCAAATAAAAGGCAATTTCAACTGGTCAATGGGTAAAGGGTAACCCTTGAAACATAGGGGATACGAGATATTACAGCAATGCATGAGCCATAATATTTGGTATCCCCATAGTAAATGATGTTAGAAAGCAAAAGGAAGGATGCTATTTGGTATAGAAATACTGTGCTCCTCCATCCAACATAAGGCAACGTCAAATTGAATCCTGGTAACTTCTAACCCGAGAAACACTGATGATACCAGAAATTGTAGCCGGTAAAGGCCAGTATATTTGGTATCCCCTAAGGGAACCGGGTGTAAAATCTTGTAGAATGATGTAAGAAATGTGAGAAGGTATTGTAGTCTGTTATCAAATAAAAGGCAACTTCAACTGGTGAATGGCTAAAGGGTAACCCGTGAAACATAGGGGATACAAGATATTACAGCAAAGCGTGAGCCATAATATTTGGTCTCCCCATAGTAAACGATGTTGGAAAACAAAAGGAAGGATGCTATTTGGTATAGAAATAATGTGCTCCTCCATCCAACATAAGGCGATGTCAAATTGAATCCTGGTAACTTCTAACCCGAGAAACGCTGGGGATACCAAATATTATTGGCCGTATAGGCTATTATATTTGATATCTCCTAAGGGTACCGGATGCAAAGTCTTGTGGAATGATGTACAAAATTTGAAAAGATACTGTAGTGTGCTATCAAATAAAAGGCAAATTCAATTGGTCAATGGCTAAAGTGTAACCCATGAAACATAGGGGATACGAGACATTATGGCAATGCGTGAGCCATAATATTTGGTATCCCCTTAGTAAATGATGTTGGAAAGGAAAAGGAAGGGTGTTATTTGGTATAGAAATACTGTGCTCCCGCATCCAACATAAGGCGAAGTCAAATTGAATCCTGGTAACTTCTAACCCGCGAAACACTGGGGATACCAAATATTATAGGCCCTATAGGCTATTATATTTCGTATCCCCTAAGGGTACCGGATGCAAAGTCTTGTGGAATGATGTACAAAATGTGAAAAGTACTGTAGTCTGCTATCAAATAAAAGGCAAATTCAATTTGTGAATGACTAAAGAGTAACCCATGAAACATAGGGTATACAAGATATTACAGCAATGTGTGAGCCATAATATTTGGTATCCCCTTAGTAAATGATGTTGGAAAGGAAAAGGAAGGGTGCTATTTGGTATAGAAATACTGTGCTCCCGCATCCAACATAAGGCGAAGTCAAATTGAATCCTGGTAGCTTCTAACCCGAGAAACACTGGGGATACCAAATATTATAGGCCCTATAGGCTATTATAGTTGGTATCCCCTAAGGGTACGGATGCAAAATCTGGTGGAATGATGTACAAAATGTGAAAATATACTATAGTCTCCTAACAAACAAATGGCAATTTCAACTAGTCAATGGCTAAAGGGTAACCCATGAAACATAGGAGATACGCGATATTAAGGCAATGCGTGAGCCATAATATTTGGTATCCCCTTAGTAAATGATGTTGGAAAGGAAAAGGAAGGGTGTTATTTGGTATAGAAATACTGTGCTCCCCCATCCAACATAAGGCGATGTCAAATTGAATCCTGGTAACTTCTAACCCGAGAAACACTGAGGATACCAAATATTGTAGCCGGTAAAGGCCATGATATTTGGTATCCCCTAAGGGAACCGGATGTAAAATATTGTGGAACGATGTAAGAAATGTGAGAAGGTATTGTAGTCGGTTATCAAATAAAAGGCAACTCCAACTGGTCAATGGCTAAAGGGTAACCCGTGAAACATAGGGGATACAAGATATTACAGCAAAGCGTGAGCCATAATATTTGGTATCCCCATAGTAAACAATGTTGGAAAGCAAAAGGAGGGGTGCCATTTGGCATAGCAATAGTGTGCTCACCCATCCAACATAAGACCATGTCAAATTAAACCCTGGTTAGTTCCAACCCAAGTTACACATGTGATACCAAATATTATAGGCCGTATAGGCTATTGTAGTTTGTATCCCCTGAGGGTTCCGGATGCAAAATCTTGTGGAATGATGTACAAAAGTGAAAAGATTCTGTAGTCTGCTATCAAATAAACAGCAATTTCAACTGGTCCATGGCTAAAGGGTAACCAATGAAACATAGGGGATACAAGATATTACAGCAATGCGTGAGCCATAATATTTGGTATCCCCATAGAAAATGATGTTGGAAAGCAAAAGAAAGGGTGCTATTTGGTATAGAAATACTGTGCTCCCCCATCCAACATAAGGCAATGTCAAATTAAATCCTGGTAACTTCTAACCCGAGAAACACTGGGGATACCAAATATTATAGGCCGTATAGGCTATTATATTTCGTATCCCCTAAGAGTACCGGATGCAAAGTCTTGTGGAATGATGTAAAAAATGTGAAAAGTACTGTAGTCTGCTATCAAATAAAAGGCAAATTCAATTGTGAATGGCTAAAGAGTAACCCATGAAACATAGGGTATACAAGATATTACAGCAATGCGTGAGCCATAATATTTGGTATCCCCTTAGTAAATGATGTTGGAAAGCAAAAGGAAGGGTTCTACTTGGTATAGAAATACTGTGCTCCCGCATCCAACATAAGGCAAAGTCAAATTGAATCCTGGCCAGTTCTAACCCGAGAAACACAGGGGATGCCAAATATTAAAGCACTTATGAGGCATTATATTTGGTATAACCCAAAGAAACCTGTTGTGAAAGCTTTTGGAATAAAATTAAAAATGTGAAACGAAACTGTAGTCTGCTATCAAATAAAAGGCAAATTGAATTAGTCTGTGGCTAAAAGGTAAACCTTCCAAGGTAGGGGATACCAGAAATCACAGCAACACAGGAGCCGTAATATATGGTATCCCCACAGTAAAAGGTGTTGGAAAACAAAGGGAATGGTGCTATTTGGCAGGGATATACTGTGTTCACCCGGACAACAGAAGTCCATGTCAGATAGAATCCTGGTAAGCTCTAACCAGAGAAACCTAGGGGATACCAAATAATATAGCACTTATGAGGCATTATATCAGGTATCCCCCAAAGGAACCTGATGTGAAAGCTTGTGGAATGAAATCAAAAACGTGAAAATATACTGTTGTCTGCTAGCAAATAAAAGGCACCTTGAGTTGGTCAGTGGCTAAATGGTAACCTTTGAAAAGTAGGGAATACCAAATAATACAGCAATGCAGAAGCTGTCAAATGTGGTTTCCCCACAGCAAAATATTATGGAAAACACAGTGAAATGTGCTATTTGGAATGAAAATACTTTGTTCACCCAGACAACAGAATGTCATGCACAACTGAATCCTGGTAAGCTCTATCCCGAGAAACATAGGGGATACCAAATATTATAGCCCTTATGAGACATTATATTTGGTATCCTCCAAAGGAACTTGATGTGAAAGCTTGCAATTAATTCAAAAATGTGAAAAGATATAGTAGTCTGCTGGCAAATAAAAGGCAACTTAAGTTGATATGTGGCTAAAAGGTAACCCTTGAAAAGTTGGGGATTCTAGATATTACAGCACTGCAGAAGCCGTAATATGTGGTATCCCCACAGTAAAATATTATGGAAAACACAGGGAAGGGTGCTATTTGGCAGGAAAATACTTTGTCCACAGAATGCCATGTCAAATTGAATCCTGGTAAGCTCTAACCCAAGAAATATAGGGGATACCAATTATTATAGCCCAAACAAGGCGTTATATTTGGTACCCCCGAAAGGAACCAGATGTGAAAGCTTGTGGAATCAAATGAAAAATGCAAAGAATTGGTGTAATATACTATCATATAAAAGGTAACTTGAACTGGTCAGTGGCTAAAAGTTAACCGTTGAAAAGTAGCGGATATCAGAAATTACAGCAATGCAGGAGCAGTAATATGTGATATCCCCACAGTAAAAGATGTTGGAAAACACAGTGAAGGGTGCTATTTGGCAGGAATATACTGCATTCATCCAGCCCAAAGTATGCCATGTCAAATTGAATCCTGGTAAGCTCTAACCCGAGAAACATAGGGAACACCAAATATTATAGCCCTTATAAAGCATTACATTTAATATCCCCAGAAGGACCCTGATGTGAAAGCTTGTGGAATGAAATCACAAATAGTAAAAGATACTGCAGTCTGCTATCAAATAAAAGGCAACTTGAGTTGAAAAGTAGGGGAAACCAGATTTTACAGAAATGCATGAGCTGTAATATGTGGTATCACTTTAGAAAAAGATGTTGGAAAACTCAAGCAAGGATTTTATCTGGTAGAAAAAGTAATGTGTTCGTAGAGCCAACATAAGACCATGTAAAACTGTATCCTGGCAAGTTCAATCTCCAGAAAAATAGGGGATACCAAATATTATAGGCTATACAGGCCATTATATTTGGTGTACTCCAAAGGAACCAGATGTGAAAGCTGTGAAATTATATCAAAAATGCAAAACAAGACTGTAAGCGTCTAACATATAAAAGGCCATTTAAACTGGTCAGTGGCTAAAAGGAAACCTTTGAAAAGTGGGGACAAAGATATATTAGTGCATGAGCAATTTTGTTTGCTACCCCCATACAAAAAGATATTGGAAAACACAAAGAATGGTACACATTGTTAGAAAAAAATATTGTGTTCACTTAGCCAATATGGTGATGTCTCGTTACTTACCCATTTCAAATTTTTTCAAAATGTGAAATACAATATGCCATAGAGCAAAGGGGGGAATGTGCTGTAACCAGTAGCACCCAAGATTGGCTGCTAGTCACTAACCAGACCAAGTAGAGGGAGTATCTACCACCTAAAACTAAATAACATATTGAGGCTAAGGATATTTTTTTGCTTTCATTTAAAAAAAAAAAAAAAATGCAATGTTTCCCCTTGAATTTGGCATGCCCTTCACTTGGCACCTAAAGCAACCGCCTAGTACACCTATAAACTCTGACAATAACTTTTATGTGTTAAAGTGAAGCTTGCGCTGGGGCGTGGCCAAGATGGCGACAAGAGTGGTCGCAGAGCTCTGAGCTCCGCTCCACATCCGCCGAAAGAATCCTGTTTTCTCCTCGCCTGGCCCAATATCCTGCACGGGGGAGACAGCGGAAGGCTCCCCGCACCATCTCCTGCTGATTCGGAGCTGTGGATGGGCTCCGCTCCCTGTTCGCGCGAGTGGAGCACAATTGAGCACGTTGGGGCCCGGGGATTCCAGGCGCGAGCGGTGCGACTCGGCCCTGCTTCTCCCGACTTCTGCTAGCACTGTTAAGGCACTGGAGCCTGAGGCGAGGTGCCTGTGATCCCCGGCCCACGGCGGGCCGTGAAATCGGAGACGCCATTCGGTGGTAAGGGGCGGCGACGTGAGCCTGCCTGATCCTGTGATCGGTGCCTGCGGCGGCCTGCCCTGGGAGGAGGGGAGCCCCGGAGCAAACGAGAACCTGTCGGCCTGCTGTGAGCCACCCCCGGGAAGCGGTGAGTGTGTACATGAGCCCCCGGACCCCCCCCTCTTTGATCCTGGAACGAGAGAGGCGGGCTGGGATTGGGCCCCCATGCACACCTGGCTACACACAGAGCATTTGGTAGTGCGGTGCACCCCATAGCACACCACAAGTTATTTCCACTCTGCTGGGGACCGTGAGAAGACGCACACGACGATTACCAGTGCCAGGAGTGGGGTGGGACCTGGGAGCCCGGAAAGGACGGCTAATACGCTCCCAAACATATGATCCTGAGCCTACCACCGACTTCGTAGAGTGAAGAAAACCGTAACAATTCTGCTGACACAACGGCTACCGCTGTGGGGACCCGCAATGCGAGATGCCCTAAACTGATCCAGCTGCCTGAGACGCCCTAACTACTTATTCCTGCGCTCCATCTCTGCGCCCCACGGAGGCACCCCACCAGGATCCTTGGCAATCCCCGATCCTTTGCAGTATGCTTGGAATAGCACCTGGCCTACCGCCTCTCGCAGACTGCGCAATGGGCAAACCCAGGGCGGAGAAGCCCCAGACACAACCTCCGGAAGTGGAGCCAGCACCCTCGGGGCTGGGAGTGCGGACGCCTCATGGCCCCCTTCTCAGGGAGACCGCAGCGACCACTCGCATCGCTTTGATGAACTGCTGGCAGCAATACTTGACATTAAAACCACTCTGGGAACGAAGATATGGTGTACTTGCAGGAGGACCACAAGAAACGAAAGGATCGAATGGCAGAAACCGAATCTACATTGGCGTCGCTGCGACCCACAGTAAATGAGGCGACCACCCAATTGCAGTACCTCCAACAGGAGGTGGACTTCCTTAAGGCACGCTTGGAGGACCAGGAAGGGCGCTCGCGCTGGAATAATGTACGCATCGTGGGTCTTCCAGAGTGGGCGGAGGGCCCCAACATGGAGCTCTTCCTTGAAGACTGGTTTTCACGAGACGTCCTCCAGGGTAAGATGTCGAAATTCTTCTCATTGAGCGGGCGCACAGGGTGCCGGGGACCCCCCCCCCCCCGCCCGGGTGCTTTTCCTCGACCGGTGGTAGCTAGATTTTTCAACTACCGTGATCACGTACTGCAAGTCACCCATGCCAGGGGCCCTTGGCAAATTGACAACGCCACGATTCATATCTTCTCAGACTACACTCTGGATGTGCAATGTCGCCGCTCCTCATACCTGGAGGTCAAGAAATGCATGAGGGACCATGATGTTCAATATTCCCTCCAATACCCGGCGCATCTTCGCGTACGTCACAAGGAGGGCACAGACTTTTGCAATATGCCCGAAGAGGCATGGACCTGGATCGACCAACAGGGCTAGGCACATGAGCCCCCCGTCCTACCGACGGGCCCCTCTCATCCAGGGACATTAGTGGAATCACGCAGGGGCAGAGGCAAAGGTCGGCTGCGCCGTCCAACAAAAGCGCAAGCGGCTCAGGAACGGGCACGAGTCATCAAGACGGCGGAACACATGGGATCCCCTGATTCTTCTCCCAGACAGGATTCGGACTCTAACATGACCATGGACCGAACTTTGCACATCACGGCCTCACAGCTTGAGGTGTTGTCAGGGGACGGCCCGGCCCTCACTCCACAAACTGCAAATGCATTGGGTTGACTTTTCCGAACTTTGGGATGTTTTCAGATGCAGCGGCCGGACGGCCTACGCACACCTGCTGAGAGCCAAGCTGAATCATGGGAGGCGGCAAGGACACTGTACGCCGACTCTGCAATACCCTCCCCAACGAGCGATAAGTAGCTGATATAGCACACCATGTGTTCTTATTTGTTCTATGTTATTTTGGTTTTATTTGTTCCGCAATTTAGTGCGAATGGCCCATTGCCCGTTGGCAAACAGGCCTCGGGTGGGAAGTTGGGAACCTCTGATTATCATGTTGATCTCTTTGTATGTCTGCCACCAATGGGGTCTGAGAATTGGCTATACCTGGGTCATATTATGTGGGGGTGGTGGTATGCAAGGGGGGGTGGAGATTATCCATCAGTGGAAAGCTACACACCACGCTTACACCTTACAACCAAGTAGAAGGCGTCTGGAGATTACTCTTTATTGACCTGGAATGTGAGGGGGTTAGCGGGGTGCACTAAGCGACACAAAGTATATCAATACCTGCCCAGCCACGGGATCATGTTTGCGCTGCTGCAAGAGATGCATCTCACTACACAAACACTTGAATCACTCCGCAAACGCTGGAGGGGTACAGTTCTGGGTACGATGTATTCTGGATACACCTGAGGAGCGCTTATATGGGTTGCACCGGGGACTCCACTGCAAATCACACACTCCAGAGTGGATGCACAGGGCTGTTTCGTTACCATGGAGGGTCTCCTGAATGGGTCCCCCTTGACACTGGTTTCTCTCTATGCCCCGAACTCGGGCCAGTCCATCTTCTTGCAAACACTCACACCATCCTTGTTTGCAGACCCCACGGCCCCCATGTATTGGGGTGGCAATTTCAATGGCGTGCGAGATCTTGACCTGGATCGCTCTCGCCCTCCTCTTCAGGGGGCACAATCTATTAAACTGGCACAACACATGTCGGAATGGGTATCCAATATGCAGGTCCACGATGTATGGCGTAGGCTGAATCCTCAGGCGCGCACTTACTTGCACTACTTGGCATTACTTGATCTGTATACCTGGATAGATACGGTATTCTGTTCTGATAACGCCCTTCACAGCGTATTACACGCTGACTATTTGGCACACGCACTTTCTGATCACGCCCGCTACAACTGAACTTGGCCTGGGGCGTGAAGCACCCCGAGATTTCGACCTGGCGCTTACCCAGCGCCGCGCTCGCCAACTCATCTTACCGGGCCTCCCTCCTGGACTCCATTACATCCTATTTCAGGGTGAATGAGGGAACTGCCTCGTCGACGGGAGTGAAGTGGGATGCCTTCAAGTCTGTTCTTCGAGGGCATGCCATTAAGACTACATATGGCGCCCGGAAAGCGCTGACCGCTGAGCTTCGCACACACGAGTTAGCGATACAGAGGTGTGAACAGCGCATCCCTACCGACCCCCAGGTTGGCCATTCGCTTGCCCAGGCTCGCCTGGCATATAGAAAAGCGATGGATGACCTTTGCGCATTAGATTATAAAACATACCTAGCACGCAGACGCAGGGAGGGCGACAAGGCGGGGAGGCTACTCGCGTGGCTGCTGCGATCCGACACTGCTCAGCCCCCTATCACTGCCATATACACGTCCACTGGGACCCTAGTGAACACGCAAGGCGCCATTAACCAATCATTTTACGAATACTACACAGCATTGTATGTGGCCCCGGCCACGCAGGACCCTACCTCCATGCAGGATTCTCTCACGGGGATACAACTCCCACAGGTTACGCCAGCCCACTATGATGCCTTAGAAGGCCCCATTGCACCCGATGAGATCACGGATGCCATTGGACAATTGGCAATGGGCAAGACACCGGGGATGGACGGGTGGCCAGAGGAATTTTACTCCACTTTCTCCGCGCAACTAGCGCCTAGGCTGGCCAAGGTGTACACTGAGGCCTACGGGACGGGCGCGCTGCCCCCTACGCTTATTACCTTCAGCGTTGATAGTACCTTAACTAATATGGCGCCCTTAGGGTGACAATGTATGGGTGCGGCGCTGGTCAAAATAATCCTGTTTTTGCCTTCCTTCTGCCTCCGGTGTTGGCTGAGCTACTGGAGGCCGTAGAAGGCAGCACAAAGCCCATGGGGTCCACGCTGCTGCAGCAGCAGGTGAAACTGGGCCTGGCGGAGCTGTAGCAGGCAATGTGCATGGCCTCGGAGCTCCATTTGTTCAGGTAAGACAGGGGTGGTGGGCTGTCCGGGCAGGTACAGCATCACAAGTCCGGCAGGAGTGCTTTTTAATACAATACATGCTGAACACCTGAAACTGTTATCTGCATCTTTGTAAGGCATACAAAATGTTTCTGGAGCGTGCTTTGGGTATAGTTATACTTCTGATTTGTGAGGCTAGACTACTGTTTTTTCAGAGCGCAGTGCAGCCTTATTTCTTCTTCGTAGTGCTTCAGTGAATGTATGGGTCAGGTGTTTGGTGAGAGAATAAGGAGTTTCACCTAGCCCATCAACTAAAGCAGTAAATTAAACATTCTGGGGCCGTATTACAGATGAGTGCGCCAGCGCTAATTGTCGCTGTGCACCAGAGTATATCTGTGTTTATGTGCGTTTGCGTCTGTGCACTAATACAATATGCGCACAGACGCAAACGCACATAAACACAGAGTTCAAAGTCTGCGCCAACATCACGGCGCATTCCTACCGATCCTCTGTAATGCCGTCAGGCGCATACTCTGGCGCACAGCGACAATTAGCGCTGGCGCAGTCATCTGTAATACGGTTCCAGAATGTGATATCTTTTGTTTGGTCTTCCAGTCGAGTAAGCAACAGAGATACTGGGAAGCTGCTGCTGTGAAGGCTCACTCGGAAATGTTGCAGTCCTCATAACAAAAAGACGGTAATGCTGCCCCTGCTGTGCCAGTCATGCCATCCCATCCTTGCCCTCACAAGGTTACAAGTTGCAAGGCTCCGGAAACATGTAGCATGCCTTTTGTGTGCATCACATGCACCAGAGAGTTTACAAATAGGCCTATATTTGGCAGTCTCAATGCCACAGAGTGGCATAATTGTGTTCATCAACAGGGCATTGTCAAAGTGTCCTTGCAACGTGCAGAACACCACATGCAAGTGCTATAAATGGAACCAGTCATCAGACTTTTCCTTCATCAGTCATAATTAGTAACTGTCTCCTGTAAGGTTTGATGGGACACAGCATTTAAGATTTGAATGGGTTAAACCAGCGTCCAAGTGTAATACTGTGTTGGAAGTCTGCAGATTAAGCAGGCATCCAAGCAGCTGACAAGGAAGCATACTTTCGGGGTAAGGGCACAAAACCACCACCAACTTCTGAATTGTAAATGGGATTTTATGTTTATTGCAATCTGGGCCACCATGTAGCCTGATATATCAACCAGTCTTGACCAAAGGTCCAATAAAGTACTAAAATTTCCTTTTTTATAAATATTTTCCCTATGTATCCATCTTTTTCTTTCCATACCAACCATCTGTAACTATCCTACCCATGCAGCACCTACCATCTTTTCATTCATGTGATCACCCAGACATCCATGCATGTACTCATACAGCTATCCATCCATTCAAGCATTCATACAAATAGCTATCATTCCACCAACCCATCCATCCTAACTGCACCTCTGCTTCTTAAATGCTCACATTATCTGGATGGTAGCCACATAATTCCACTACACACCACATACACCGACTCTACTCTATAACACATAAATATTTACATTTACAACGCCAATAGCTCTAACTCTCATTTTCTAACTGATCACTCCACTGCAAACAGAAACAAACATTTGCAATGCAATAGGTCTCGCATTTGCGAGAGTTTAAGCTATCGGCATTGTAAATGACAATGCCTTTTATTTATCTGTTTTGTAATTAACACATAAATAAAAGGCATTGTCATTTACAATGCTAATAGCTCAAACTCTTGTAAATACGAGACCTATTTCCTTGCAAAGAAGAAGCCGCCATTGTCCCGGGCTGCTTGGAAAGTGAAAGCGCGCATGGCACGCTGAATGTTGCAGGAAAACCTGTTCTGCCTGCAGTAGGAGAAACTCATTTGAAAACGAGCATTAGATGGTGCTGTGCAGCGTGAGGCATAAGCGAGCACCAGGTTCCGTGCGTGAAAACCAGCCATGTGGGAAACCAGCATTAAAGTGTGCTGTGCAGCGTGAGACACAAGTGTGCACAAGGACCTGTGCATTAAAAAAAGCATAATGGAAAACCAGCATTAGAGTGTGCTGTGCCGCATGAGACATGAGCGTGACCTGGGTCAGTGTATGAAAACTTTCATTAGTGTGTGCTTTGCAGCGTGAGGCATGAGTGTGCACCAGGATCGGTGCGTGAAAAACAGCCGTGCGGGAAACCAGCATTAGAGTGTGCTGTGCAGCATGAGGCATGAGCATGCACCAGGATCCGTGCGCGAAAACCAGCTGTGTGGGAAACTAGCATTAGAGTTTGCTGTGTAGCGTGAGGCATGAGCGTGCACCAGGATCCATGTGCGAAAACCAGCCGTGTGGGAAACTAGCATTAGAGTTTGCTGTGCAGCGCGAGATATGAGCGTTCACCAGGACCCTTGCATTAAAACCAGCCCTGTGGTGGAAAACCAGCATTAGTGTGTGCTGTGCAATGTGAGACACGAGTGTGCACCAGGATCTGTGCGCGAAAGCCAGCCATGTGGGAAACCAGCATTAGAATGTGCTGTGAAGTGTGAGACACAAGCGTGCACCAGGATCCTTATATGAAAACCAGTATCAAAATGTGTGCAGTGCCACATGAGACATGAGCGTGCACCAGGATAAGTGCATGAAAAATACCCCTGTGGAAAACCAGCATTAGAGTGTACTGTGCAGCATGAGACACGAGCGTGCACCAGAATCTGTGCATGAAAACCAGATATGTGGAAAAGTAGCATTAGAGTGTGCTGTGCAGCATGCGACACAAGCGTGCACCAGGATTTGTGTAGGAAAACCTGCCCTGCTATGTGGAAAATCAGCATTAGAGTGTGCTGTGCAGTGAGTGACATGAGCGTGAACCAGAATTCCTGTACAAAAACCTGCCACGTAGGAAGCCAGCACCAGAATGTATGCCGTGAGCCACGGGCGTGCACCAGGATCCGTGTACGAACAAAGGCAGTAAGGGAACTGTGCAGCCTGAGACACGAGCGTGCATCAGTATCTGCGTACGAAAACCAGCAATGTGAGAAACGAACATCAAAATGTGCGCCACCAGTGTGCACCAGGAGCCATGTATGACAAGCATTTGCAATGCAATAGGTGTCACATTCGCGAAAGTTTAAGCTATTGGCATTGTAAATGACAATGACTTTTATTTATCTGTTTTGCTAATTAACACATAAATAAAAGGCATCGTCATTTACAATGCCAATAGCTCAAACTCTTGTAAATTCAAGACCTATTCAAAGAAGCAGCCGCCATTATCCCGGGCTGCTCGGAAAATGAAAGCACGCATGGCGCACTGAATGTTGCAGGAAAGCATGTTGTGCCTGCAGTAGGAGAAACTCATTAAAGAAAATAGTGCTTACAGACTAAAAAAGTCGTATCGTGTAACAACTGAAGTAAAAGGGCCAGTCCTCATGGGAGGTTACAAATAAACACACACACTTACCTCAGCCTGGGCTGAGGATGGGAACTAGAGGCACGGGGCCAAAGGGCAAGCCAGCCTCCAATCTCATATGCAAACACAAAAAGGCTGCCCCTCACGTGGGTTCCTACAGTTTCCTACAGAGTTATGCTGAGATGCAACACCAGTGGGGGCATCTCATAAAAAGTTTCGGACTGGCCTCACACACCGCCCGGTGTCATGCTTCATCATAGGCTGTCCTCGCCCTCTAAAAACTTCGTTTGATAGAGGGCGGGCATACACCTGGAGACAGGGATGCACTTCTACAACTAAGTGATGGCCGTGTGAAAGTGAAAGGTGATTTAAAAACCATCACACCTGTCACTCAACTGTGTTTTATTCAGGGAACAGATGTATGGTATTAAAATAGGTGTATAGGGAGTACTTGACACAATCAAAAATCACTAAATTACAAAAGGACGTCCAGAAATTTAAACGGGAAACGGTGTACCCTTATACAACTGATGAGTACTATGATAAACCCCAACAACAATCAGTACCAAGACGTCAACCACGCTTTAGACCCACACCCCAGAATTGGACCTACAGCTCAGGGGAGGAAAGGAGTGATAGCAGCAGCGATGAGAGCACGGGAGGACAACAGACCCAGAGATATCAGAACCCGAATCAACCAATGTTCGCACCACCAATGCAGCCCTATGGGTACTGGCCACAGCAATTCTTCCCTCCTGGTTTTGGATTCCAACAAGGACAGCAGCCTTTTTTATTCAGGGGCCAAGGGAGAGGAAAAGGCAGACAAAAAGCAAGAAGACCAACCAGAGTCCAATGGGAGGACGAGGCAACCACCAGCGGGGCAGTGACACGGAGCAGGGGCAGGGGCACCCATCAAACAATGAGCAAAGAATGACTAATATCGTGAATCTGAGTGACCATGTACTCAACACGGATGAAGAGGCCGTTCTCGCAAAAGGATTAGGTTTCGTTCCCACCCCAGAGAATGATGCCTTCTTCCTTAATACTGAACTAGCACAGTTTTTTAGGAACATAAAATTAAAGGATTTCTTTGGTGAAATACAAAGCCAAGACAACAACAGAACTAACACTGGTCTACGAATAAAGTCGACATTCACCCCGCAAACCCAAAACATTTCCTGTAATGTTCTGGCTTTTGAACAAGCGGTCCTCACTGAAGTTGGGAAGATTGACTACAAGAATACAAGGGGTTTCCAGAACATGACCAGAGGCGAGAGAATGGCCCTTGAACAACTCAAAAACAATCATGAGTTGGTGGTAAAACCAGCAGATAAGGGAGGGGCGATAGTCCTGATGAATTACACCATGTACAGAGAAGAATGCCTACGCCTCCTATCAGATACTACGAGTTATGAGACACACCGTGAAGACCCACACCTCGGATTATGAACAAAATTAAGATTATGGTTAGTGAAGCTGAAACCAATGATTGGATTACGAAACATGAGGCAGAGTTCCTAATCAACACGGAACCGAGGACACCCAGGTTCTACACCCTCCCCAAGATTCATAAAAACAGAATGCCACCACCAGGCAGACCGATAGTGTCGGGAATAGGTTCAGTACTGGAACCCCTCTCACAATTTTGCGATTGGTTCTTAAAACCAATTGTACAAAAGTCTCGGTCTTATTTAAGAGACACCAAGGACGTACTTTGCCATCTAAGGGATTTGGAAACAAATGTTGAGGAGGATATGTTCATAACAATGGACATCGAAGCGCTCTACACGAGCATCCCCCAGAGGCGAACATTGGAGGTGGTGGAGCGAGATCCTCCAAGGCCAAGACTGGACATACATGACACCGACTCATTTCATCATGGAATGCGCAGAACTAGCCCTCACGGAGAACTTTTTCGAATTTGAGGACACAATATATCATCAGGTTAAGGGCACGTCCATGGGCAGCACCTTTGCGCCTAGCATGGCGTGCCTGTATGTTCATCAGTTCGAGGAGGACTACATTTTCAACCCTTCAAATCCGTTTACAACCCAGATGAGAACATGGAAATGGTATATAGACGATGTCTTGATCATCTGGAAGGGCACATCGGACGAAGCCAAACGTTTTGTGGAGTGGGTTAACAGCAAAGACCCCCACCTTAGGTTTACTTACAACATTGAGGTGAACCACGCAGTGTTCCTTGATCTAGATATAACATTAACAACGGAAGGAATTTCCACCAAAGTACACATAAAGCCGACAGATAAGAACAGTCTTCTTCTCTATGAGAGCTACCATCCGAGGGCTCTCCGTGATAATCTTCCAGTCGGACAATTCCTCAGAGTACGTAGGAATTGCTCGGAGGTGGACGTTTTTCGAGCACAGGCGGAACAACTAGAGGGCAAGCTCCTGGAAAGACACTACCCGAGCAAGATGGTGAAGCGTGCAAAGAAAAGGGCGAAGAACAATAATCGGGAAGCCCTATTAGAGACCATCCCGAAAGGTAAAACGGACCGGCTGGTATGCGTTACCACATACACCCCTGTTTCAAATAGAGTGCAGAACATCATCAAGAAGAAATGGGCAATTTTGAACAGTGGAAACCGGAAGTGGGAACCCCCACTTTTTGCGTTTAAACGGAGTAGAAACTTGAGAGATGACTTGGTACACTCGAAGATCACTAACGATGACACAGAAAACCAGATGACCTTATGGAGCCAACCAAAACCAATAGGGCACTATCCGTGCGGTAACTGTGTTTGCTGCCCCCTGACTACCACTACTAAGGAGGTAGATATTGGAACAGACAATCCCTGGAGACTCAAGAATTTCAGCAATTGCAATACGGAAAATGTAGTTTACCTACTGACCTGTCCTTGCAATCTGAAATATGTGGGGATGACGACAAGGAGAGTAAAAACGAGGATCAATGAACACCGTAGCACCATCAGGTGCAAAAAAACAAACACAAAGTTGACAAAACATTTTACCGAAAAACACCATAGTGATTCTGATCTACGGTGGATCATCCTTGAAGTAATGAAAAAAAGGAAAAATGACATTTCTAGACAGTTACATATCCGGGAACAACGGTGGATGTACAGGTTACATACATGGGAGCGAGGCCTGAACGATGATATACCATGGCTACAGCTGGCAAAGTGACCTAGCCAACCTTAACACATGGATCAATCATTTATTGAGATAGTTGCACACCACTATAGAAGGTGATCCGAGACTGTGTAATCAAGTGACGAAATTAGACCATAAATGGGCAGCCTATGCGAGTATAGACTTATCAACCCCTAGAAGTAGATAATGGCAATTGTTACACAGTGTGACCATTGTGAGTAATGTACTTAGTCCCACTGCCTTATGTCCATCACATTTCAGGGGATCAATAGAGTAGTATACGCCACGATTGCAACATAGATTAAATACGAGTACATAGATACTGGTTGACCATCATATATTTAGCCCCCTAACCCAGGGTCTAATACATGTTAGGGGAAAGAATGAGTTTCATGCCCTACGATCACACCACAGTCATCACCGGAGATCATACACATTGTGTAACTTTGGAAACCAGTTAACCCAGAATGACGACACTCTGGCTGTATATTATCTAAATTTCTATTTTATTTTATAGTATAGAGTACTTTGCCTATAGGATAGATTACCAACCTATTAAGGCTAAACACACATACAATTGAGTATGTTCTCTCGCGCACGTCAATACACGCTTTAAATATCACTGGGTTGCATTTCCCAATAATAGCACGGATATCGCCCAGAGCACCTCCCGGTTATGACGAGCTTCCACCGATAAGGGGTGATGTTTCCACATAGCAATATGATGCGCAGACGGATCACAAGAATACACTAATTCTACGCATGCGCTATCCACGTCTTCAACCACGTGGGTTATGTTGTATGATTTTGTGCGTCTCCCAATTGATAGCGCATGCGCGCTTGAGACACGTTAAGTTATGAACAGAGAGCTCCAGTTCACAGGTGATGATGGTGCCACATAGAGGTATAAAGTGCAGACGGATAATAGAGACACTCTTCATCTGCACACGCGCAGTCCACGTGTCTCTACGCGTGGCTACTGCCGTATGAGTTCAACGCGTCTCTCACTCAATAGCGCGTGCGCGCAAGAGGTACACTTACGATTGTACAGAGGCAACCTCTTTTATCCAGTAGGAGCACGTAGATTCACACACGCCCCTTGCCAGGCGCCTAGCCCCGCCTGTATTGGGACACAGGAAGCGCTCTAAGCGCCCCAGGCGCTTTTTCAATTATTCCGCACGATTAAACAATTAACCAATTATCTAGGGGATATATATACCACCTAGGGAACATCAGTCTCCATCGACGGGGAGACCGAGAGGACGCCTGTAGAGAGAACCGATGGGAGCGCTGAAGTCAGACAGTAAGCGTATGAGTGTAATGTATGATGGTGAGAATGAAAGCTTGATCCCAGTTTTCTCGGAGAGATTGGGTGTCAATCACTATTACTGGATGACCATTTTGGTTATTACAGTTTCATGCATTTTAGCTTTCTGTGTTTTAATCTATGGATACATTATGAGATTATTACCACTTTCTAAATCAGCATTTCTCCCCTACAGAAAGTCACAAGTAGGCCCTCCCACCCTCGCCCTCCCATGGAGTATAGAGGATAGTAGTTCAGGGTAAGAAATGGATTATGCAATTGACCATTTGATGACACGTACGTGTGCCACGTGTCTCATACAGACCACACCACGCGCGCTATAGGTGTGACCTGGGTTGGATGACAACAATTGTCTATTTATAAACATACTTATACGTCTGGTTTGTTTGTTTTCTTTGTTTCCTTGTTTCCTACAGAATCTTTCACAGTGGTACTACACCAGACGGGCGATTTTATTTTATTTATCTTTTATCCCCGTCCCCAGATTAGCAGCACCTTTTTGCATTAGAGGCAAAAAGGATAAACCCTTTGGTCCTGACGAATGCGACGTACCCTACGGGGACACTAACGCAGAAACATGTTGACCGCACTTAATACGGTGAAGGGAGAATAATGTCCCAGATCACCGTACACCTATTTTAATACCATACATCTGTTCCCTGAATAAAACACAGTTGAGTGACAGGTGTGATGGTTTTTAAATCACCTTTCACTTTCACACGGCCATCACTTAGTTGTAGAAGTGCATCCCTGTCTCCAGGTGTATGCCCGCCCTCTATCAAACGAAGTTTTTAGAGGGCGAGGACAGCCTATGATGAAGCATGACACCGGGCGGTGTGTGAGGCCAGTCCGAAACTTTTTATGAGATGCCCCCACTGGTGTTGCATCTCAGCATAACTCTGTAGGAAACTGTAGGAACCCACGTGAGGGGCAGCCTTTTTGTGTTTGCAGGTTACAAATAAAGACAAGGCGGTATTAAGGAGGGACTACCAAGCCCATTAACAAATCAGAAGCCATCATTTACGAAAGACAATGACACAAGCCAATGGCAAATATGGGAGGAGAGTGGGCGGGGCTTCTATTCCATACTCCAATACATCATGCCACAGAGTAGCGCATGCGCTGCCCAGGCTTGACCTAAAAAGTAAGTAAACAAACATTGTCATTTACAACGCCAGTAGCTCTAACTTTCACACAAGTATGAGACCGATTGCATTGCCAATGCTTGTTTAATTAGCATGGACACAAAAATATAGGGCAGCTGGTAAAATGCCAAGTATGTTGTATGAGTCCAACTAAACATGCACTGTTATTCAACTAACTGTGCAAGTTATATGCTTGTCATTAACACCTTGTAACATATTCATTATATGAAAATCAAAACACTTTATTTCCCCATTTTAATACTTTGCTTTTTTCATTGCCTTTTTTTTTACCTTCACCCTTTAATCTTTCGCACGTTTTGATATTAGTTTTCCCCTATTTGAACCCCTGCCCTTGTTTCTATTCCCTTCCCCTCATGTTATTTCGTTATGATTCGATATGCTTCAGCAATAGTTTCTTTGCTTTCACCTTTATTAACTTAAGTTTCCATTACGATTCATTCTCTGTATTTATTGCGCTTTCTGTCTCTCTCTCTTCGTGCAAAAGTTTCAAGTGATTTATCGCCAGAGACGAGTTTGGCATCCTGTTGAATATAAAATTGGCTAGCATTCGCGCCAAGAATTTTCAATTCTATTAAGGACACGGAGGAGAGGATTATGCTTCTCTTTCTATTTATTGCCACACACAGCAGCCAATAAAAAACTTTGTTAAGAAAAATAAACTACATTTCCCATGATGCTCATGGTATACATCATATCCTGTATAGCCCCATAAGAGCCACCATCACCGGAACTCGTCCTCTTTATTTGCTTCGAACAATAAAGTCCAACATAATAACTTAAGTCCAACAAATCCTCCAACGTGGAAGAACCAATCCAACTGGGAAGCACGTCCTCTTTAACCAGGATTACACTTAATCCGTTTTCTTTTCAGATCCTGAAAAAATGAGAAATAAAACAACCCGTAACTTCTGTAAAATCAGAATACATACACAACGGGTGGGTATTAATTACAATACTGTAATATAATCGGGTGGGATAATCCTCGCCTCCGTGTCCTTAATAGAATTGAAAATTCTTGGCGCGAATGCTAGCCAATTTTATATTCTATTACAGGACCGGAGGCTTCAATATTATGCTAGTTTAACGCTGATTAAAAACCACAGAGGATATATCACCCACCGGTTTATAATAAAACTGTTTAAATGTTGATTCAGAGGACCAATCTGCAGAATGCATGATATCTTGTACAGTAGAACCCAACATGAACGTTTTAGAGGCCATGGCGCCTCGAATAGAATGTGCCCCAAATACTTGAGTATTAATACCTGCTTCTTGCATAACAGATTTTAACCATCTGGCTATAGTAGCCGCAGTGACAGGTTTGAAGGGTTTCTGTAAGGCAATTAATAATTGCACCACACCATCAATCAATCAATCAATCACGGCATTTATAGAGCGCGCTACTCACCCGGGAGGGTCTCAAGGCGCTGGGGGAGGGGGTAAGTTACTGCTCGAACAGCCAGGTCTTGAGCTGCTTCCTGAAGGCGAGATGGTCCTGGGTTCGCCGAAGGTGAGTGGGGAGGGAGTTCCAGGTCTTGGCCGCCAGGTAGGAGAAGGATCTTCCTCCGGCGGTGGTTCTGCGGATGCGTGGTACGGTGGCGAGGGCGTGGCTGGTTGATCGTAGCTGGCGTGTGGGCGTGTAGAAGGACATGCGGTCGTTGAGGTACTTTGGGCCCAGGTCGTGGAGGGCCTTGTGTGCGTGGGTGAGGAGTCTGAACGTGATTCTCTTGCTGACGGGGAGCCAGTGCAGGCCTAAGAGACCTGGTACATTCCTCATACGCTTTAAGGCATTGAACAACACAAAGCTTGGCATTGCTAGGAAAAGCATGATATTCCACATTACGTGACATTGTCTTAGTTCTGGAAGTAATGTTAAAAGAAACTCCCTCTGGAGTAAACACTCTACCTGTAAGATCCAGAGCTTTGATATCCGATGAGCGTCGGCACGCCGCCAAACATAGTAACATGGCCAATTTGGAGGATAGTTGTTTCCTTGTCAGCATGTCGTTGCTGGGCCATGTATTGAGCAAGGAAAGAACTAGCGACACATCCCACAAGGAGGAATATTTTGGTTTGGGCGGATTAGCCACCCTAATACCTTTCAAAAGTTTGCAAATTAATGGATGCATTCCTATCGGCTTGCCCTCCAGTTGAGCATGGCCCGCTGAAATGGCGGACCGGAAATTATTGATAGAACGATAGGCCATGCCATCAGAAGCTTTTTTGGACAAACAATTTACAACATAGGATAATCCTGCCCCCACGGGATCCACGTGTTGTTCCACGCACCAACGAACCCAGCCTTTCCAGGCTGAAGAATATCGTTTTCTGGTGGAAGGGGCCCAAGCTTGATTGATAAATTCTGAAGCTTGTTCCGAAAATCCTGGCATGTGCCAACGTTGCCGGAAAGTCTCCAGGCCATCAGGGACAACTGCCCCGATGTTACCATCGGGTGCAATTCTCCGTGAGGGCCCTGGATCAATGTCGAAGACCACGGAATCCTCCTGGGAAGCTCGCAACTCGACTCCAAGAGAAGAGGGAACCATGGTTGCGACTTCCACAGAGGAGTCACCAATATCACCTCTGCCTTCTGGCGCATTATCTGCGTGAACACTCGGGGAATTAGGATGAAAGGAGGGAAGGCATAATTCAGAGCCTGCGCCCAATTCTGTGAAAAAGCATCCGTCGCCAGAGCCAACGGATCCGGCCTCCAGCTGAAGAACTTGATCATCTGACGATTCAGTCTGGATGCAAATAGATCTATCTCGCACCGTCCCCATATTGCCTGTAGCCATTGCACCATCTGTGATTGCAATTGCCAATCGCTGTAATCTTTGAGATGTCTGGAGTTCCAGTCTGCTACTACATTGGATTTGCCCGGAATGTATTCGGCTATGACCGAGATCTGATGGTTGAGGCAAAAGTGCCAAAAGTCCTTTGCTATTTCCACCAACAGGGACGACCTCGTGCCCCCCAACTTGTTGATGTACTGAACCGCCGATATGTTGTCCATCCGCAAAAGGATGCAACAGGATACTTTTTTGGGTGACAGTGTCCGGATCGCAAACGATCCCGCCAGGAGTTCTAGACAATTTATGTGGAGATCTAGCTCCCCTAAGGACCAACGCCCTCCTGTGGAAATATTTCCGCAGCGCGCACCCCAACCCCAACGGCTGGCATCGGACTCTATGATGACCTCCGGCAGGGAACCGAAAATTGCCCTGCCGTTCCATGCCTCGACGTGGGCGAGCCACCATTGAATTTCCTCTCGTACGTCTCGGGAAAGAGGAACTAGATCGGTGTAGGATAGACTCTTCTGCAGATGTTGAATCTTGAGCTTCTGAAGTGCTCGATAATGTAAGGGTCCCGGAAAAATTGCCTGAATGGATGACGCCAGAAGGCCCACCATTCTGGCAAGCACTCTGATTGAGACCATCTGTTTGGATAACAGGGAACGAAGCTCTTTTTGATATCCCGAAGTTTGGAGCGTGGGAGACTCAGCTGAGCCTCCTGAGAATTTATGACAAAACCCAGAAAATCTATTGTCTGGGAAGGGGACAAAACTGACTTTGGTTCGTTGATCACGAAACCTAGGGTTTGCAAAGTAGCAATGGTCATGCGTAAATGTTGAACCGCCAGAGTAGGAGATTGCGCCATGATAAGAATGTCGTCTAGATAAACTATCATGCGAATCCCCTGTTCCCTGAGATAAGCTACCACTGGTTTCAGTGTCTTGGTGAAGCACCAAGGAGCTGAGGAAAGTCCGAAAGGAAGGACCAAATAATGATACCATTTGTTCCGCCATTGGAAACTGGAGGAAACGTCGATGGGGAGGAAAAATGGGAATAGATAGATAGGCGTCCTTCAGGTCCAATCGGACCATCCAGTCCCCTCGTTTGAGGAGATCCGCCAATAGATGGATGCCCTCCATCTTGAAGTGTTTGTAAGTTAAAAATTGATTGAAGTCCTTTAAATTCAGTACCAACCTGTAACCTCCGCCTTTCTTCTGTACCAGAAAAATATTGCTGCAGAAGCCGTGAGGGCCCTTGTTGCAAAATGCTATCGCGTGCTTCTGCAGCAATTCGTCTATTTCGGAATCTATAAAATCGCACTCTATTTGGGAAAAAGAAAGCTGTCGGGGTAGCCCGACCTGAACGGGGGTCTGAAAAAATTCTAGATGGAAACCCTGAACTGTCTGCAGTATCCAAGCATCTTGCGACAATTGAGCCCATTTGTGATAAAAGACTGAATACGCCCTCCCAGGGGTAACAGAAATAGATCCGGAGCACTCACCTGAGGATTCTGTAGGCTGGAAGTTTCCCCTGTAGTATCCTCTGTTGAAACGCCTTTTGTTAAAGCGCTGCCTGGTGGGGTAGAAAGTGCCGCCATGGGTGGAATCCCACTCTCCCCTGCCACGACCGAAGTCACCTCTCTGAGGACCTTGGGAGAATTGTCGGCCAAACGAGCGTCCTCGGCCTCGCCCAGCCCTGTGGAAAACACCAGCCTGAAAAACTCTTTTTATGCCTGACTGTGCCTTATCTAGAGTTGTGAAGGTGCCCACGTACTTGGCCACGACCTTGACAAATCGGTCTCCAAACAGGTTCCCGTCCGCAAGAGGACCAGGTTCCGCCGCCGCCAGCTCCGTGAGATTGGAGTCCATTCTCATTAGGATAGATTTGCGTCTTTCCGTAGAAATGGCACAGTTAGCATTGCCCAAAAGGCATATAGCCCGCTGGGTCCATCCGGCGAGGACATGGGGGTCAATTGCAGTCCCCGATTCCTGCGCTTGTAACGCCATCTCCAAGACTTTGGCTAGAGGGCCCACCACGTCTAGCAGTTTATCTTGGCATCCACGCCAAGCGCGATCAATCCCTTTTGGGGTCTTTGGTGAACTTCTTCAAGAATGTCAGGAGGCTAGCATCAATATCCGGTGTTTCTGCTACTTTATCGGAAACATCCGGTCTAGGGCATTCTGACCGGAGGCGATTGCGCACCTCCTTGTCGAAACTTTTACGCAGGTTGTCATGCAAGTACGCAGCAACCTCGGGAGCCGGTAACCAGTCGGACGATCTGGGGTGAACTATTTCTGCCGGATTAAAAGTAAATGGAGTAGCGAAGGGTACCTCTGTATTCCTTGACTTCTTCGTTCTTTTCTTGGGAGGAGACGTGTCCGGGGTGTCAGAGCCCGTAGTATCAGGGTCAGTGTCAGAGTCCCTAGCTTTAGCCTTGTCCGCGTCGGGGTGAGGAAGGGAGTGATAAGAGGCGGAGTGAGGCCAAGACTTAGGTTGCGGAGTTTCAGTGGGAGTGACTGTGGGTGCAGTGAACCCATGACGTTTAGCAAACTGTTCAAGCTGTTTAGTGATGGGCTTCAGGGCAGTAGCTAGAGCCTGCTGCACAGTTCCCGGAACTGCTTTCTCCAGGGCCTTGTTGACCGACTCCTGGACCGAAGCGTCCAGGGCCTCAACAATGTTGTCTTCTAGGGAAGGATTAGTAACTTCCTCTTCATAAAAAACTTCATCCTCGTTATAATGCACCCACTCCTCCATAGTGGGACCAAGCTGAATTAATTATAACCTGCACCAGAGGTACCAAACAGCGAGGAGTATATAGGGGGGACCAACCCACAGCACAATCTCCAATATGGTACCTAGTCCCTCAGCAATAGCTGTATACAGGTTGTTGCAGCCCAGAGGGCGTAAAATGAGCCAAGAGCAGGTGTATTTCAAGGAGGTGTGCTGCCTCCGGGCCCAAAACGCTAATTTCAGCCAGCCAGGCGTCAGTAATGCTGCTCGTGGGGAAATCAGGGAGAAATCACGGAGAAACAAGCTAAAACGGACCGTAACAACGTGCGTAGCCCAAATCCTACTAGAAATAGCCCAATTGGGCTACGCACGTAGAACATGAATTAAACAGGGAGGGAGGCTCCTGGCGCACACGGCCTATTAGGAGAGCCTCTGCCCTAATAATAGAACACCGCCGTAGGCGGAGCGGTACCTAGCATGCGATCGAGTCTGCCCAGGACATCGCTGCTGATCGCGGTACTCTCCGCTTCAAGGCGGGAGATTCAAAGATGCTTTCAGACCCAGCGCGCACCTCCGCTAACCATACCATGCCGGTAGGAGGTCGCGCGAGTGAATAAACAGAGTCGCACACAACGCGGTAATCGCGTACACCAGACAACAAGCTGCGCAAGCTTAATGAAGAAAGCAAATACAAATACAGCTCTAATGCAAATTAAACAGCTCAACAGTAAGAGAGCTTGGATGCACTTATCTGACTGCGTGAGCAGCAAAGAAAGAGGACGAGTTCCGGTGATGGTGGCTCTTATGGGGCTATACAGGATATGATGTATACCATGAGCATCATGGGAAATGTAGTTTATTTTTCTTAACAAAGTTTTTTATTGGCTGCTGTGTGTGGCAATAAATAGAAAGAGAAGCATAATACGAAGCCTCCGGTCCTGTAATAGAATCGTGTATCCCCTAACTCAGCCTGAGCAGGGATCAGCTGCTTCTGTCTGAACCTGCCCGGGCTGAGTTTCGTTTCCGAAAAGTGCCGAAGAGCAGGGGATACACGATACGATGGGGATACCAGATATTACACAACACCAGTGCCGAGCACCAGAAACAATCAGCTCAAATGAAGCACCGAGTGTGTAATCACAGTGACATTGACCATTTAAACAGCACACAATATGAACTGAATCGTTTTGTCTCTTGATTATGGGTGTTAATTGCTCTTGGTATTTGCGTCTACAACGCGCAATGTGCATCCGCTTAGAAACTTTCACTTGGTAACTTGGAACAGCACAGACGCACCAACATAGCTACTCGTATGCATAAAGTCAGATGTTTACAGAATTTTAGAAATTCATGATATCTCGTTGGTGATCATCTTGTGTAAGGAGGGAAGAGTGTTTACTGCATTGTCCTTTGTCACATAATTATGTTTACAGTTTTCTGCATTTATGCGTGAAGCTACCACCAGCCTTTTTCAGGTGGCATCAGTCAAAATTGTTCCATAAAGTAATGGTGTATTGCCACATTTCAGTAATACTGCTTGTACCTAAACAAGTAGTTACTTAGTTTTACTTGAGTTTTTTTTTATAGTGCTGACCTGATCCAAGAGTGCATTACGTAGAATACAGTACTTCGTTTATTTACAGCTAAATCGAAAGAATGGTCAGATAAAGGCAAAATATTTATTATTTCATATTTCGATGCCTGGTTAGGGCCAGAGGGTGTAAGGCAAGAAAGTTATATATTGTCAGTCCCCATTTGAGGGGCCAAAAGCAGGCAGGGGCCACTCTGCCTCAATCCTGGGAGTGGAGGTCGTTTCCCCCTAGTGTCTCGGTGCCCGGTCTACTGTGGCTCTGCAGACTTGGTCAAGTTCAACCCCTAACACGCTTGACTCTTAGGGTAGTGAGCAGTGGCGGGTGGTGATCTATAGAAGTGGAGGGGCACCGGACCGGAGTGGATGTTTTAGCCCACCAACAGGCCCTTTGATAAATGCCTTTAGTTTCGATGCCAAAGCTCTCAATCATGGCTCGTTGAGTGTTTTATTTATAGCGTGCCATGATGGAGAGCGCAGAACTTGAGGCTGAAGGCAGTGCCAGTTTCTCACAATGCCTGTCAGTGGGTCAAAGAAGTAAATAATGATAAAGTAGTTACCCACGCATCCTCGGTGTTATACTCGTCTGTAGTCCCAGCTCAAGTCTCGGAGCCTCAGCCAGCTCCCCTCTACCACTCCAGACACTGCTCTCATGATGCTGATCGTGTTCAGCAGCATGAGAGCAGCGCCAGGATTGGCTGGAGCTGGCTGGCTCGACGCTCCTTCAGGCACAGCAGACCTGTGCCTGCTCTCCACCCAGCTGTCTAAGACAGCTGGGGTGGAGAGCTTTAAAGTGCGCATGTCAGGCTGACCGTCGAAAGACAGCCGGCCAAAGTGACATTCGCACATTAAACGGGAGTGGACACCTCCTCCCCTGCTGCAAAACAGTAGCCGTGGCCCAGCCCGTCCTGACCCTTGGCTCGGGCTGAGAGCAGCTGTGAAAAATGAAATGATAATAAATTCACTTTATTATCATTGTATTTTCACCTTTGATGCTTTTGCAGTGGGGGCGACGCTCCTCAGCTCACATGGAGGAACCGCCGCTGATGGTGAGGGTGACTAGTCACAGACTATTGAGGTAGGTGTTGTGGGGTGCTCAAGCTCAGAGATAAACTATCAACTAACAGACACAATAAAGCTGATTGTTAAACCCCATCCTTTACATTACAAGAAAGAAAGTACTTTAATCACACAGTTCAGCGTCAAAACCATACACAGTCCGTGACTGAGCGCTATTTCATGTGGGCACTACACCGAATACACTCCTCTGTTCTTTCAAAGCAATCTCCCAGGGTTCTGGGTTCCCCCATCTCTGAGTGCAATTAGGAGTAGCGTTAATCAGGCTCAGGTGCAGTTTTGGTTACCCACAGTTCAAAAATGTGCTCAGTCTATTTCTTACCACTTCTTAGGATAGGTGAGATCTCACATGCCCTTTACTCTGCCACCACTCACTCAGAGCAGCTCTCCCGCACAGTCAAAAGCATCACAGAGAACTGACAAGTCCTCATCAGGATGTAGGAACCAGATGTGGGCTGCGTTCTGAAGCGCGTCAGCCCAGCCTCTTCTTCAAAGGACAAGGTGCAGGGTCCTGCTGGGATGAATTTGAGGCTCTACCTTTGATGGTCTTAACGGTGTGGCAATGTCCTCACAGGTGCAGCTCTGTGGCCGGGCAATAAGCCATCAGAAGGGCTGCTGCCCTGGCCAGAGCAAAGGCAGCCCTGGAGGGCCTTCAGCAAACTATGTGTCAGACCTACTGTATTCAGCAAATGTAGCCCCATATGGGCTTTCTGCAGTCACACAATAGTAGCCTCAAACAGGCCTTTGGAAATCATGCAATTTAGTGTTCTTGTTACTACCAGAAACCGGAGTAAGAGTCTGATGTGACCTAATACACCAAGGTCCGTTCAAATTGCTCTCATTCAGTTTCTTCATTGTGTGCCCCAGAGCCACTGGAGATGTGCTGGCCCTCGCTCTTTCCTGGACAGTCTCCTCTTGCAGGGCCAGGCAGGCTTCATCCTTCTCTCAGCAGGCAGGCATCTAGGAGCTTCAGGGCAGGTACACAGCTCCTCCAGTAGGAAATCCAGACTTAAGGTGGTATCCTCTCATCCCTGGGAGGCTGGCTGTTAAGCAGACACCCATCAGCATTGGTTGCACAGCAGTGTTGGGAGTACTTTGCAGAGCACTCCCCTTCCTTGGTCACAAAGGACTTGGAATTAGAACCAAGCGTGGTGTTTTAGGCCCGACTTTTACCCACAACTCCTAGATGGGTCTGCACTCCCAAACCGTAGAACCGGGTTGACTGGTACTTCTTTGAAGTGTCCTTTCCAGGCTGTTCTTCTTACACAGTCTTTGTGTAGAGTGAGGCTTCTCGCCGCAGGTAGCGCTGGGGCTGTCTCCATCATGCAGCACCCACAATAAAGGTACAAAATAGGTGTGACATGTCTGGATCTGGCAGCCCAACTGAAGAAGTAATCGGGGAAAGACAGATGGGAAGTCCTCACCTTTCACAACAGAGTTTGCAGTCCCACCCTTCTCCTCTACAGTCCATAACATGACAGTGCCAGGAAGACTAATCAGCAGTTCCTTACTAACCAAAAGGCTAATAGAATTTCTAAAGTCAGCCCGGTCTCTATTCCTCATTTCAGTGTCTGGCTCTCCTACCTTGAGCTAGAGGAATGCAAGCAATAAACCTCCACTGTCTGGAAACTCTGTCCTCATACCCCACCAACCCCCCCAGTTTGAGCTTGGCCAGGCCATAGGTATCCTAAATGGATCCATTACTCTAGCTTACTCATTCTATGCATGTGTTCACCTTGCTGCACACACAACCATGTTTAATATGGATAAAAAGGTCTGGTCACACAATTAGTCCTGTTAATCATGGTATGGTGCCACCACTCTGTGCTACCCTCATGACAGGGGCAGTAGTCCAGTGTCAGCAATGAGGACAAGCCTGGTGTGACCCTGCTGGTCACAGGGCAGGACCAAGACCTCTCATATACAGAGAACACAAGGACTGACCCATACGCCCAGCCCAGAACCCAGGTCAACTTCGAGAAAAATACACAATGGTCCAGTGGGTCAAATGTGTGCCAAAGATCTACCACTACACTGGTAACCGGTCCTCTGTGGGCGCGGTAGCGTATCAGTACATACAATTATAAGCCTAATATATAATACCAATGTGATATATTATTTTCACAGTATCATGACTTAATGAATTGAAAAATCAGTGCAGGCGGTGCAACGTGCATAAAGTGCTCTGTGCAACAAAAATATTTACATTATACACATCAGAATAATACGAGGCACCCACAATAAATTCCCAACATCCACATGAATGTATCAAGATCTTGAGTTATGTCGACAGGATAGCCTTGTGGGTATGTCGACATTTCAGTCCAAATTGAACTAAACCGCGGGTCTCATCAGGACAGCATCATCTGACAAATATCCTACAAATTTAAAATAGGGCCCTTAGTAATACAGTTGTTAAACTCAGCTTTTTTAGCGGGTTTACCCCCAGACTTTTAGCTTTTTGGCCTGCTGGTTTTGACCCTATTTTTGTTGGTTTTAGAACTCTGGGCTTACTTCTATTTAGTGCTAAAGTGCATATGCTCTCCAGGTAAATTATGTTATAGATTGGTGTTTCCATGACTGCCATATTTGATTTACTGGCAAGTCCCTAGTAAAGTGCACTGAAAGTACCAGGGCCTGTAAATCAAATGCTGCAAGTGGACCTGCAGCACTCATTGTGCCACTCACACGAGCATTTTTCAAAGGTTCTCAGGGTTCTGCAGTGTCTGCACACATTTTTACTGCCATGTCAACTTGGCAAGTGCACCCACATGCCAAGCCCTAACCTTCCCTTTTATTGCATGTAAGTCACCCCTAAGGTAGGCCCAAAGCACCCCTATGGGCAGGGTGCAGTGTATGTGAAAGGTAGGACACGTCCTGGTGTGTGTGACATGTCCTGATAGTGAAATACAATGTATTTCGTTTTTCACTATTGAAAGGCTATCTGTCCTGACAGGGCCGGCTTTAACGCTGGTGGCGCCCTGTGCAACAATGTTTGTTCGCGCCCCCCACAGACTCCCTCACTACTACCCTTTAACAGTGCCCCCTCAAGTCTCCATAACCACTCTCTCACAGATGTATTTAATTAGTTATATAGCACCACCTATACCAGTGTAGGGTGTCAGAGCACTTTACATCACACATACATTACACAGAGACAATCCATCGTACCTGTGTAAATCAGTGTATAGGAAATGTTACATAAGCCAGAAGACTACAAGGTGAGTCACATGTCATCCATACTGGTAGACAGTATAGTTTAAGAGTGCTTGGTCTGGAGAAGCAAAGACTCAGAATTTAAAACATAACTCCATAGTTGGGGGTTACATTTAATAATAAGGATTTTTTTTTCACCGAAAGGAACCCTTTTTGAAACATTACAATAAACAAAGACTGAGGAAAACATCATAATGCTCTAATCTATACCTTGCAGTTTGCATGCAGCTCTTTGATGACAGTTATTAGCTCACAGTTCCATGTTAGGATTTTAACATCTACACTGCCAGTAATAAAAGGATCTCTCTGACAAAAGCACTGACCTATTTAAACTATATGCACTTTGTGATCTGCATGGTACACATTCTTTGCAGCAGGCACATTAACCCTCTTGTGCTATCATAAAATGAGTTAAAACTTTCACTAGACACAACTCCTCCTCTCTCCAGGAAGAACATTAATCACCAGAGTTATCTTGACATTTTTATTGTTGTATGAAAATTGCCAGAGGCCAACATAAAATACTTCCAAACAGGCGCCCCCTGGAAGAGTCAGCACCCGGTGCGGTGGCACTGGTCGCACTGCCCTAGAGCCGGCCCTGTGTCCTGACTAGGATTGGGAGGCAAGATGGCGTCTGAGTAACGGCCCATCCACGATGCTCCGCCGGTCAGACTCCTAGAAACCGTAACAAACCCCTAGTATACCCTCAAAGTTACATCGTAACGCATCTGGAGGGTTCGACAAATGAAGCAGTTTCAATACCTGCAAATCCTGTTCACTTTTGCCAACCGACACGAGCAAACAAGAACTGGTGAAGCGTGGAAGTAACCTCTCCTGCTGGCAACTCCCGATGCAGTCTCCCTGGATCTGGCATCTCTGACGTTTCCAGCCCTGCAGCGGGATTCTCCCGATACGCTGTCACTCAGGAGGATACTTTCGGCGATCTACAGAGCCCTGCCGGCCCCGAAGGAAGCTCCTCTCTCACGTCAGTTACCTGAACGGCACGCTGGTGTCCCGGCAGCTTCCTATGCTCGTAGGATACATTGTTGCAGCAAAGAACTTGGACACAGACAAGTAAGGATGGCGGGTCGGGGGGCGAAATCACTGAAATCTAAAAATACGCAGCTCTCTATTCCTGCAATGACTGCAGTATCACAGCCGAACACCGCGGCTGCCGAAAATTGGCAAAAACGGCTTGATACACGCAGGGCCAAGAGCAAGGTGGGGGAGAAGAATGAGAAAGGCGAGAACGCAGGGAATACTGACAGAACAGACATGCCGAAAAAAATGCAGATGAAAACCTCCAGGGACCTTGGCAATTGCCAACCGCTAATTACCAACATCTTTGGCCCAAGCGAGGGAATAGTACACAGGGCTCAGGAGGAGAGAAAGAAAGGGGAAGAGGGGCTGAATGACCAAACTGATGTTGTTAATGCTGCAACTGCCCCCACAGCAGTGCGGGTGGTCATAGTATGCCCTGACCTTCAATCAACCCCAACTCCCACTCCCAGCCTGGAAATCAACCGCAAAGTGATTACCAGTAAAACTCCCAGCCCGGGGTCCCTAGATGACCTACAAAAGCATGAAAATACAGGAGAAAAACTCGGAGCAACCATCAATGAACTCTCGGCTATAAAAAAGTATCTGGAAAAGAAACGGGGGAAGAAACTGATAAACCCCCTCGCCCCTTGCCCAAGACACCTGACAACCTGGAGAAGTTTTACTCCTTAACTGACGAATCAGAAATCTCTGATTTGAGCATATCCGCCTCCAGTGAGGGAGAGGGGCATAATTGGAATAGCAGCTCAGATTCAGATCTACCTACAAAAAGTCATGGGCAGAAAAAACTCCAAATGAAAAAGGGAAACCGGAGAAAAAGATGTGAGACCCCTGATCGAGGAAGCGCTGGAGACCTCAGATGGGACTATTCAGCTTCACAACTTTCAAATATGTCTGATTTAACAGGATGCTCTGGGGGCAATCGCACAATTACAGGCTGCACTCAAGATGGAGGGTTAGGGGCCAAGAATGAGTCTGCACTGGCAGTGGTGCTACAGTCAATCAAGAGTTTCCAGGAGGAGGTCAAATTAGAGAATCGGAGATCACGCCTAGCCGCCAAAAAATTACAAGTGGCCGTGAGGAAGGTGGGCAGAACGTGTGCTGAAATCGCAGATAGAATGGCCTCCGTAGAGGTAGGGACCGAAAATCTTGAGAAGGATTTAGTCACTCTGAAGGAACAAGGAGATGAACATGAGGGCATAGTCAAGGACCTAATGTGGAAAATGGAGGAACAGGAGAATAGACAAAGGCGCAATAACCTCCGCATTCTTGGAATTCCGGAAGGAGCGGAAGGGAACGATCCCAGGAACTTAATGATCACGCTCCTCAAGGGGGCCTTCCCGGAACTACATACCTGGGACTGGGACAAAGAGATCCAGTGAGCACATAGAATTCCTCTAACACCTTCAAACCGTCCCTCGTCTACTCCTCAGCACCCTCGTGCAATGCTCCTATACTTTGGTAATTTTCTCCTTTGCCAATTACTCTACGACCTGGCTAGACCAACAACCAAGAGGGAGTACAACGGAATTACTTTCTTCACAAGGCCCGACTTCGCTCATGCCACTGTCGAGCGTAGATGGAGGCTGAGACAACTCTTTGCCCCCTTTCAACAACTTGGGGCCGATGTGTATTTACAGAACCCAGCTCGGCTAAATGTTGTATATAAGGGGACTACGCGTAGCTTTATCTCCGAAATACAGGCCCAGGCATATCTATAAGAGATCACTGGTCGAAATAGGGACAAAATGTAACGGTCAACTGTCTCCAAACACTTTGCCTTTATGAAGTCTCACTCCCGCAAAGTTATTATCCTATATCTTCTGTTCTTTCGATCTCTCCTTTCCTTTTCTTCGATGGCGCATGTTAGCTTAAGAATCTTATAACAGATCGCAATGATCAATCTTGGGCATTATTAATGGCTGGCAAAAGACTTGAGTCAGAATATGTAAAATGTCTTCATTTTTTCTTCTTTTTTTTTCTCACTGAGGGTGTCTCAAATGAGGGGGAAGACCGGCGGGGAAGCGGGGTTCTGATTACTCAGATGCCATTACCCTGGCTTGGGCCGTGCCAGGTAACCTCAGCTATAGGTGGTGGGAGGGGGGAGGGGAAGGGTGAGGGGGGCGGCAGCGCACAGGTGGGGGAAGGGGTTGGCGCAACGGGAAGAAGATTTGCAGTTCTTTGTTTTTCTTTAGTCGCAGCCTTTTATCTATCACAAATGAGTAAACTACGCATAGCTACAATTAATATCTGTGGTCTCAATGACTCCAAAAAAAGGCAGAATACGGCATCTGGACTTCGGTTATTGAAGGCCGATGTTATTTGTATGCAGGAAACGCATATCGAAAGCGCTCAGATACACTTGTTGGGAACGCTCGGGTACACATTGGTGGGGGCCACGATACAAAACTCACGGACACGCGGGGTGGCGATTCTGACATCTAATCGTTCACTACAATTCAGACGCACATTAGTGGACCAGCTCGGGAGGTGGGTAATCACTGAATGCCGCAAGAATAATGGAGACCTACTCACTATATGCTCAATTTATGGCAGCACCTTAGACGACCCAGCAGTGTTTCTTCATTTTAAAAATGAATTAGCTGCCTGGCCACTCCCTATAATTATTTGCAGGGATTTTAACATAAACTTGCCTGCCGACAAGAATATAAGCTTAGAAACTGGCTGGGTATATAGTGGCCGTAAACCAAAGGTGTATCGGGCATAAAGGGCATTATGTTATGTTATGTTATGTAGCTTCTAGAGCGCACGGCTACTCCCAACGGGAGTGTCCCGGCGCTTAAGACAGAAAGGGAGATGGGAGGGAATAGAAGTAGTGACTTCACAGGTGTTTAAGGAAGACCAAAGAGCCATGTTTTCAAAAGTTTCCGGAAGCCTAGCTCTGTGTTAGCCTTTCTGATGTACATAGGCAGAGAGTTCCACAGAGTTGTGGTTCTAACGGTAAAGGATCTTCCTCCTATTCTTGCCTTAGCAAAACGAGGGATGGTAAGAAGTTCACGATGATTAGATCTTAGGTTTCTTGCTTGATAGGATTTATGAATTCTTTTCCGAAGATAGAGGGGGCCACTTCCATTTATTGCCCGATAGGCAAGAGTAAGCGCCTTAAATTCTATACGTTTTTACGGGCAGCCAATGAAGACTTAGCAAATGGGGAGAGATATGATGTCTTAAAGGAACATTTCTAATAAGCCTTGCGGCTGCGTTCTGGATTATCTGCAGTCTCATTAGTAGATACATTGGTATACCCAGATATAGACTGTTGGCATAGTCTAATTTTGAGGTTATCAATGCATGTACAATAGTTTTCCTGCAATCTATCGGAAGAAAATGAAGAAATCTACGTAATGCCTTCATTTTCCAGAAGCAGGATGATGTCACGAGACTTATCTGGGATTTGCATGAAAGAGTGTTATCCACCTTAAAACCCAGATTTCTCGCTGAGGGCACTGGCTGTGGAGGGGGATTGAGCAGGGAAGGCCACCAGAGATCAGAGTGGGGGGGGGAAGGCTGATTAAAAAACAAAACCTCAGTTTTGTCGGCATTCAGCTGCAGACAATTCTTTGTCATCCAGGTGGATATGTCAATCAGACATTCCTTAAAATGTGTGAATGCGGCCTCTGAATGATCTTTAAAAGAGAACACTAGCTGGGTGTCATCAGCATATGAGATGACACCCACGCCATGTTGCTCTATAAGAGTAGCTAGGGGCGCAAGGTAAATGTTAAAAAGAGTAGGGCTGAGAGCCGACCCTTGAGGAACTCCACATTTCATCAATCTTGGTGATGAGACATAAGGGTGCAGCCTTACTTTCTGGGACCGCCCTTCAAGAAAAGAGCTGAACCAGGCCAAAGTGGTCCCTAAAACTCCCAATTGTTTTAGCCTGTCAAGAAGAATCTTGTGTGACACAGTGTCAAATGCTGCTGACAGGTCTAACAGCACCAGCATTGCACAGTTGTTCTTGTCTAAGGTTTCCCGGATTGTTTCAGTTACCTCCAACAGAGCTGTCTCGGTGCTATAGCCAGTTCTGAATCCAGACTGAGAGTCGTGTAGTAAATTATTAATTTCTAGGAAGTGGGATAACTGCTTTTGTGCTTCTTTCTCAAGGATTTTAGCAGGTGCTGGCAGGAGGAGATAGGTCTAAAAAATTTAGTACTGTAGGATCTGCATTCTCCTTTTAAGGATGGGTTGGACAATTGCAGTTTTCCAAATAGACGGGTATGTGCCAGATGTAGAGAAGTATTCCAGAGCTGATTCAGAGAAGGGTTAATCAAAGGGGCAAGTAAGTTAAAATACCTAGCGGGACAAGGATCCAACGGGGATCCAGATCTTATTTTTTTCAATTGACTGAGAGAAGAGTCGGAGTCAAAGGAGTAAATTCCGACCAGGTATTTGTAGGGGATTTCAGAGGAGTATTGGAGGTATTAATCTCCGAAAATGAGGAGTAAATATTTTGAATTTTTTCCTGAAAGAAACTAGATAAATTCTCACAAAGAGTATCAGACGGAGTTATATTACTTTTCATGGTCTCTGGTTGCAAGAAGTCTTGAACAATTTTAAAGACTTCTTTGGTCGAACTATCTGATCGTCTAATTTGGTTGGCAATGAAATCCTTAATACAAGTGCGTTTTATCCCATGAAAGTGCTTAACTGCTTTCCTATAGATGTCTTTCATCTCAGTACAGTAAGTCTTGCGCCATATCCGTTCCAGCTTTTTACAGCGGCTTTTTTCTGCTTGTAATTCAGGTGTAAACCAGGGAGCTGAAGGTTTGTTCCTGGTTAATTTCATCACTTTCAAAGGGGCTATTTTGTCTATGGCAGAGGTAACCCAATGATTAAAGGTTTCCGCATCCTTATTAGGTTCTCCAGTGAGTAGTAAGGAGGTGTTAGATAACTCAGGGCCCATAGTTTCAGGAGTGATTTTCCTCCAGTTTCTACGAACCTCGTGTTTAATTTCCCTATGATAGTAATTTGTAGTAAAAGTTAAATTAAAAGAAATTAGGCTGTGGTCCGACCATGCAATAGGGATGGGGTTCTCTGTGGTGAGGGATGGGATATTGGTAAAAATAAGGTCCAATATGTGACCTGCCACATGTGTAGGCATAGTGACCAGTTGATTAAGGTTTAATCATCTGAGAGTGTCCTCTAATTGAGAGGCCAGAGGACATAGTATGTTGTCCATATGGACGTTAAAATCGCCCAGGACTATCAAATTTGCATATTTCAGTGAAAGGTCAGCAATCAGGTCACAAATATCCCATAATTCAATGGGTTTGGATCCTGGAGGTCTGTAAACCAATACTCCTGCGATGGAAAGAGTGGAGGAGATTATAACATTAAAAAACATTGCTTCAAGCAGGTCCGTGGATTCAATCCTTTTATATAATATTTCCCATTCCTCTTTTATGATTATGGCAAGTCCACCACCTAGTCTGTTGCCAATTCGATTTTCTATGACTATTTTATAGCCCTTGGGGATTGCCAGACTAATAACCGGGGTGGAGCTTTCTCTTAACCATGTTTCTGTGAGGAATATGATCTCCCAATCTCCTGTTTCTAAAAGTAGCCAGATATCATCTGCATGCTTGGGAAGAGACCTGCAGTTTATAAGACATGCTTTAATGTTAACATTACATTCTTTGTTGGCGGTCAAAGAGTGTACAAATGGGACTTTATCCAAGGGTTTACATATATTGCCTAAATCGGTATTGGTATCATTAAATTCAAAGGTACAGTCATTACAGTATAGTCTCTGATTATGACCTTCGTTATCTAGTGTACAGAACATGTGCTTATCGATCTTTGGAATTGGCAGAATCCTACAGACCCCGGCTTTTATTATTTTTCGTACCCACACAGCAAACATGCAAGATTAGATTTTATATTAGTCTCTTACACTCTTCTGCATGACTGATCGATGGAGAAAACCCCTCGCATACTGGCTGATCACAACCCCCTAATCGTAGAGCTTAAGGGAAAAGGGCCTAAGGGCGGGGGCGCTTTCACATGGAGCTTTGAACGTGCTCTCCTTGTCAATGAAGAATACTGTGATTATATGAGGGAGTGGATTCCCTAATTTCTTAAGGAGAATATAGGGAGTGCCGGAATCGAAGTTGTTTGGGATACACTGAAAGCAGGAATACGAGGGGAAACACTCAGATTCTCACTATCCCTGAATTAAAAAAAGCGCTATGCGATAAATGATTCGCAAGGCAGACTGGCCACTGCGGAAGAGGAAATGATCACAGTGCTCCAGACTGGGGGCGACCCTGCAGAAGCACAGGCAAAAGTGATGGTCGCTAAGGGGCTGATTACGATGGCGGAACGATCGCCACCGCCGAGCCGGCGGTGAGGTCCGCAGGCCCTGCGGACCGTGAATCTCCGACCGCCATATTACGATGGCGGTGGGATCCAGACCGCGGCGGAGGCAAAGCTCATCCGCCACGGAACCGCCACAGGCAATCGTTACGATTGCCTGGCGGAGCGGTCAGCATGCTTAAAATGGTGGCGGAGCCTAGCAGGCTCCGTCCGCAGAATTATGATGCTGGCGGAAGCCAGCCTTTCCGTAGCGTTTGAACTGCCAAGGCTGGCGGGGAATGTTTTCGGGGGCCCGTTGCGGGCCCCCCTTGTGTTGGGGGGAGGTGTGGGTGCACTGACGGGGTACCCATGGTACCCCCCTGCATTTCACTGCACCATGTGGCAGGCACAGTGTAGTGCCTGCCACATAGTGCAGTGAAATGCACAACATGCTCTTTTCGACATCACGGCGGTGCTGCTGTCAGCAGCCACTGCTGCAATGTTAATGGTGCGGAATCTGACCGCAGCGGTGGCGGTCCCATCCTAATTGGGTATGCGGGACCACCGCATGCATGGCGGATGGTCCCAAACACCGGTACGATGACGGGCGGACCAAGTCCGCCCGCCATCGTAATCAGCCCATAAGTCAGCAATTATGGAGATAATAGCTAAAGGTACTGCGGATCACCTTGCGGTATGGCGGGAGGAAGCATATGAGTGTAGCGAGCAGGTGGGTCATCACCTAGCAACCAGAGCTAGACAACAAGCAACTCTGAATATAATTGTAGAAATTAAAGATCCCGTGAAAGGGATGATCACAGACCCAGCGGGAATTCGAAATGTATTCTACTCATACTATCAAGAGCTGTATCGTGAGGATACATCAGGCAACTTGGAAGAGGTGGCGGCATATCTTAATTTGATTCCAATGGAACAATTTTCTCAGGAGGACCAGCTACAGCTGGAGGAACTCCCGCAATGCATAGAGATATTATTATGCATCAATCGTCTACCTAGCGGCAAGGCCACTGGTTTAGACAGCATACCCCTCGAGTTCTACAAGAAATTTGCAGCACACCTGAAAGAGTGCATGACGCAGCTATTTATACATGTATTTAAGGGCGGAAGACCTCCGGAATCCTGGTCACAGGCCAAAATCGTAGTTTTTCTTAAAAAACATAAAACACCGTCGGAACCCGGTTCTTACCGCCCTATAACATTAATCAATAGTGACAGCAAGATTTATTCAAAAATTCTTGCTACTCGTTTGGCCTCTGTAATTCATAAGGTTATTTCTATCCGACAACATGGGTTCATACCTGGCCGGGGGACGACGGACCATATTAGAAGGGTCATCTCACTTCTGGATGCCGCAAACATTTCTAGAGACCCAATCGCACTAATTTTGCTAGATGCAGAAAAGTCATTTGACAGGGTCTCCTGGCCTTTTTTATGGGAGACCCTGTTAAGGGTCAGAATAGGAAAGGGACTTCTACAGGCTTTTAAAATGCTTTAATTTCACCCTACTGCAAGACTTTTTGTTAATGGAGCACTTACAGACACTTTTAAAATAAGGAGGGGTACCCGGCAGGGATGCCCAAGCTCGCCGCTACTATTTGCAATTTATATAGACCCCTTCTTACGCCAATTGGAGAACAACAGGGCTATTAGACCTATCGTAACCCATGGTTGGTAAACCAAAGTTTTGGCATACGCCGATGATATTGCTTTAGTGACTCTCAATCCTGAAACGGCTATAGTCGAAATCGAAGTAGAGGCGGTGAGATTTGGGACACTCTCCGGGTACTCCCTTAATCGCAGCAAAACACAAATCGTGTGTAATGAGAATATAACGATTAATGATGCTCCAGCAGTTAAAAATGCAACATATCTCGGCGTTGATATCTCTGCAAATATCGACAACATTGTTAAAGATAATGTTGAACCACTAATTGCTAAAACGAAACCAGACCTGGCGAGATTGCATAATTTACATTTATCCATCATCGGCAGATGTAATATTATCAAAATGTTATTTTTTCCCAAGTTTTTATATCTGCTGCGTGCAATTCCGCTCGAATTTACCACTAATTATCTCAAAGGAATCGAGGATTTATTTTCCCGATTTATCTGGGCATATGCTAAGCCAAGAAGAGCATATAAATATCTCTCTTTACCTAAGGAGAGGGGAGGACTGGCCCTACCAAATATTAGACTTTATTACTTGGCTACTACATTATTATATAACCTAGTTCTTGTGCAAGAGAAGCCAAGAGATAATGCGACAGAAGAAGTACCGACCCCGCTGGAACTCGTAATGGGCGTAGAAAAGTGGGGCTAGATCTGGCGATATTTAAATGACAATCACTATAAGAAAGTCCGCTTTAAAACGCTACAAGGGGGGTATAGAATTATGAAGTCAGTCCAGAAACTAATTGGTTTGGGTCATCTGAATTTCTACACACCACTCTGTAATAACCCCAATTTACCAGAAATGTTTAAAGGCCCAATCATTAAAGGATGGGGCGATGCAGGCTTGACTAAGCTTGGAGCCTTTTTTTTTCAACAGGAATCGTCTCTTTTAAAAACATTAGAGAATGGTATGAGCTAGATCGGAGGGATTTTTACAAATATCTGTAAATTCAGGATTTTCTAAATAAGAAAGGGGGGTCCAGTAGGTTTTGCTAATAATGATATAATAGATAAATTAAGAAAAAATAGAGATCTATCTATTGGAGTTGTTTATAATCTTTTTAACTCACTAATGATAGATGACATGGAAGATCGGGCATTAAAGTGGAAAGTGGAGACTGGAATCCTGGAAAATCTATTCTTTCACTCAGTCAAATTAGCACAGAATATTTTAATCCCTGCCCGGATCCAGGCTCAATACTATAAATCATGCTTCTCGCTATATTACACCCTGAAAAGGATCGCTAAATGGGGGACGGGGAGAGGAACTGTATGTCCTCGTTGTGCATTATATCAGGCAGATCTTAGTCATATCTTTGCCTCCTGTGATGCACTTAGTAAATTAAAATAAGAGATCACCAGCTTCTTTAAGGAGGCTTTAGAAGTTGACTGCTCTCTCTCTCCGACCTTGATAGGACTTGGGGTAGCCCAGGACATGCAGGGAAAACCTGGAGAAGAATTAGGGGGCGATTCCGATCTCGGCCGGTAGCGCACCGAATCGGATTCGGCTTAACCGGATCCGATTCGGAGCCCTCTTTTCCGACCGATTCGAACGCGCATCCGGCCGAGCGAGTACGATGCGAGCGCACGCGAAATCGCCGACCGTCTCGTTCACGGGTCCGAACCACACCGACCGACTCGCTCGGACTCGACTCGCACCGCGAGGTGGAGACGTTCCCCGGCCGGGCAAGTACGATGCGCGCCTTGAGCAGTCTGACCGACCCGCACCGTCTGGCTCGAAACAGTTGTCGGAGTCGGACTTTGGGGGTCCGTGTCGGACCCCCCTGTACGCGTAGCCACGCGAGTCGCACACAGTGGGGACCCATGGGTCCCCCCTACCTGTGCGTGTGCGGCGCGAACCGCATCAACGCGAACCCGCTGTAGGGGGCGCCCTCGTTCGCCTCGCACCCATTCAGTCAATGGGAGCCCGCGTACGCGTTGTACGACCGGCTCCCATTGACTTCAATGGGAATCCGACCGAATCGAGTCCGATATCATGCGTGCGCATCGTACTCGTTCGGTCGGACTGCTAGAGTCCGATTCGGTCGGAAATCTCTCCGGGTCCGGCTCGGTCGGGGAGATTTCCGGCCTGAATCGGAATCGGCCCCTCAGTGTTTATTGGTATGGCGATCCTTCGCTTATGTCTTGCGTCTGCCTGGCTGGATCCTAATCCCCCCGGGTTTCAGCAATGGCTCTCTCAGCTATTAGCAAACAATAATTTGGAAAAGCTATATACGCAAGAAGGGGACTGCGCTCCCGAACAAAAGGCTGGAAAATGTGGGCACCATTAACTAGATGGATAGAGAAGAATGGGTAAACTATAAAGTGAAAAATTAACTTATACCCTAACTAAAGATAACAGAGCGAGGCCAACTCCCAGGGGGTGGGTAGGGTGGGTGGGCAGGGAGGAAAAATAAATGCATTACTCTGATTTTCTTCGTTCTCTTTCTCTTGTATTCTGCTCTCCTGTCACAATGAATTGTAATTGTTGAGTATATTATTATCATTTATGCATTAATAAAAAAAAAAAATTAAATGAAAGGCTATCTGTCCTATAGGATAGAATGGGAGTTTACTTATAACATCTTATAAGCATATCTGCCCATTGCGACAAGATAGAGAAATGCAGTTCAGTATGCCTGAACTCAGAATGTAGAAATGCATCTTTTAGTAAAGATGATTTTTATGTTCTGTGTTTGAAAATACCCCTTTTAGAAAGTAGGTATTTTCTTGCTTAGCCATCCTGTGTGCCTCTGCTGGTTTGTGGATTGACTGTCTAGCTTTGGAGTGACAGGGGCTGGGGATGCACATTCTCTCAGACAGCCACTAGAGAGGGTGGGTGGGGGGTTGATGTGTGTCCTGCCTTTCCTTAATGAGTCAGGGCTGGGCTGAATAGACCTGGGCTGCATTCAGAGTAGAGGGAGGATTTTCCCTTGCACCTGAATAGGCCCTGTCTCCCTTGCACAATGCTGTTCCCACCTCCTGCTGGGAAGCTGGACCAGAGAGGACAGAACTGGGTTGGGCTG